>PVKH010004798.1:0-23085 GCA_004027955.1 Chaetophractus vellerosus | reverse complement strand
CGCCCCGCCCCAACAAGTCAAAGTGGGGTCGGGCCACTCTCTTTTTGAATCATCAAAACACAGAAGATCTGATTGTACCTTTTCTCCCCAAATAATCATAGCTATTCACTGACATTACCCTTCTTAGGGGGCTATCATGGTAATTCCAAGATGATTTACCTTGCTCTAGGGAGACTTCACTTTTCACTGATTCCAGAGCAGTGCTAGTAACATAGCTCACACTTCTATCACTTAAAAAGAATTAAAAAAATTAATTTCTGGCACAGCTCCCCTCTGTTATTACCAGACTTCATATTTATGGCCAGCAATATATGTGAGCAGACTTTATTTTGTGGGGTTATCTACATGACCTGGGTGACATCTCACTTAACCTGTTTAACAAATTGACTGGTTGAAAGTACCACGTAATGTACTAGAGGATGTGGAAGCTAGAAATGTAAACAAAATCTGGACCCGGTTGCCTCAGTACAGTGCCAAGTGGTTAAGAAACCCAGTTTGACAACTCATGGGTGGAGGGACAAAATATAACAGTCTGCCCAATCCTCAGCTTGCTGGATGATCACTGAATAAATGCATACATTTTATACCAGAGTCCTGAGTTCATATTTAGAACCTATTCTATCAGTGTCCTTTATAGATGTAGAGTTATTTTGTTCCTTTATCATAAAAAATCAATTTTAGTTATAAATGTAGCTCAAATATTTACACTTTATTTACAAACTGCTAAGCTTTGAAAATTAGGCAAAAACCTTATAATAAAAATGGCCATCAAATTCCTCTAAAAGAAAAAAAAGTTTTGTTGTCTGGGTTGTATATTCTTCTCAGTGTCAAATAAATACAGAAAACATTCCTTTTTGGGAATGGTTTGAGGGGGAAAGTAGAAAACTTGCCAAATGTCTGGAAAACAGAAATTCATTTTGATAATGCTTTAGAAAAAGGGAAAAGGCAAATGGAGAAAAGTTAGTCCCACAGACTTGGAGAGCCTCTACCATCAGTCATGTCACTGGGCTTAGCAAGTTGAGCTTTCCTTGGACTATTCGTTTGTGAAAAGAGTTAAAAGCATCTAACATCTAAATACTAGTGACCCAGTGTGATATCTTAAGATTAACTACTTCCAAATTCCCTGCACACTTAGTACTTCTCTGCCCTTTCCATATACAATTTAATTTATTTCACCACAATCTATTCCAGGCTTGGTGCTGTATGGGGACAGTAATAGCATGAGGTCGGTGGTAGAGTCTAAGGTGAAGCCACATGTGGCATGAGGGTCTGAGCTGGTGGGTAAGTGACATGCGGGAGCCGACCATCCAGGTTTAGATATTGCCTGTGACTATCACACTGAAATTTACCCTTCTCATACTGTCATCCCCACTGCTGTCAGGATTATCTTGCTAAAATGCAGATTTGATAAACTGCTTCCCTAATTAAAATCCTTCATTTAAATAAATGCCAAAAGTGTTACAGTTGCTGTGATAGAAGCCTGTACTAGGTTTGTAACTGTTTATTGATTCTGAATACCAAGAATTAAGGATGTTTAAAAAAATGATGGCAATATCAGTGTTCTTAATCTTTTGGAGTGAATTTTCTTGAGAGCTTATAAAAAATTTGTTTTTCTTGGCTATAACCTAAAAATGGGAATTCAGAGACTGAATTGTTGTTTTGGATCTTAATCAGCCTGTAGTATTTTAGAGGTGGTATGGAGTAGTTTTTACCATACCATTTGATACTTTGGCAAAATGTGGATTCATAGTTCATTTTACTAGAGAGCTAGCAAGTATTAACCATGGTTTTCTTAGGTTAATGGAGTGATTTGCTATAGTGCATATATTAACCAATTTTTGGAAAAAGCAAGTTTTAAATAGATAAACAAAGATAATTTTTTCTTGGTTTCTTGATAGTTTTAGTTAAGTTTCCACCTTGATTTCAGTATATTGTTTTATGACATGATCAGAAAATTATGCTTTCATGTCAAACCATGTAATTGTGAAGAAAAATTAAATGGTAGAATATAGCTTACGTGCTAAAAATAGTTATTTCCTAAAAAGTAATGTCTTCAGTGTATGAAGCATTTTTTTCACTTGTTATTTATATATGCTTATTTCTTACTACATTTGTAAATTATGCTTTATCTGGTTAAAGGTTTTTACTTAAACAAATTGTCTATTCTGCAAGTAATTTTAGAATTAAGGATCGTTTTAGTGAATGAAAAGCTTTATGATTTGCCAAGAGTTGATGTAATAAGAGGCAATTAAATAAAATTTACTTTGCTATGGTTACCAACCCCCCCACACAACCCAATTGGTATCACAGTTATTTGTTTAATCCTTTTTACTAGACCTTTTTTTAAAAATCAACATTATTTTTAATTAAATTTAAAATCTAAATTTTAATCAGATTCATTGATGTCGTCACACAATTTGCTTTAGTTTTCACTGTATATTTATTTGTAAAGTACTGAGAAAACTTGAAGACAGAGGTGTGACTGTGGAAGTGATGAAGGATTCAAAATGTGAATGGCCTTAAGTCTTCTAACAATATCTAGTTGTTACATCCTAGTTGGTATCTTCTCTACTTCTTAGATGGATATACTGACATCTCTGTTCCTGACATATTCCTAGAGAGAATTTCATTGTGGCAGGTCTGTTTTGGTGACTTGTTAGTTTTTCATTTCAAAGGTTTTGTATTCATCACTTTAGTGTGAACTTGTAGTATCAATATTAGTTCCTTAGTGTTTTACTTTTTAGGAATAATGGTACATTTTGTGTGAGTCTTAAATAATTTATTTATACATTTACTTATACATGAGTCAGTTTATCTTAAATGAGGTAGCTTCAACTTTTTAGTCATTATCATAAAATGTTGAAATAATTAAAAAGTTGGTTGGAAAAAATAGCTGAAAGATATTTATATTAGGCCTCAGAATTTTCCCTTCCTTCATCCATTTTTCCTCTTTTAAAATATAAATGTTTATTTTTATGAAGGAAAGTACATATTTCTTATTAGAGATATAAGATTAAAATTTTAATTATTAAACTCTTCAATTGAATGACTAAAGAAATATTCTTAGGATTCTCTTTTCTTTTTGTGTGCTATGAAAAAGATATTTAATATAAACCAGAGCAAATATACATTGGAAAACATTTTTTAAAAGTATGCACAATTACATTCATTGTTGTATATATCCCAAACCAAAATTATTATTTCTGTGGTGCATTTCTTCTATGACCTGATGTCATTAGAAAACTGAATCTTACACATTTGGGAATGTGAGACAAGTTTTCTAAACCAATGCTGTGTGCATAACCAGTGAAGAAAAAATGATTAATGTCTTATATACAGTGTTGCCTTGCAGGTTTTTTTTTTTAATTTTTTTTTTTATTATATATCCCCCCCTTTCTGCTTGTTCTTGCTGTGTTGATTTTTGCATTCTTCTGTGTCTGCTTGTCTCCCCACCCCCCCGTTGCGGTGACCCGCCGAGTCAGCTTATCGTGTGGCGGCCTTGCCTGCTTGCGGGTGGCTTGTCCTGCTCACGGGCGGCTTGTCCTGCCCATGGGGCTTGCCCTGCCTGTGGCAGCTTTGCCCTACCTGTGGCGGCTTGCCCTGCCCATGGCGGCTTTGCCCTGCCATGGCGGCTTGCCTTCTCAAGGTGGTCTGCCTGCTCAAGGAGACCCCGGGAACCGAACCTGGGGCCTCCCATGTGGTAAACCGGCGCCCTGCCACTTGAGCTACAGCTGGCCCCACTTTGCAGTTTTATACCCACAAATGGGGTTGCTCATGTTTAGAGATAAATTTCCATTATTCCCTAACTTTAAATGAAATAATCCAATGATGTAATTGAGTATATATTTTTGACAGGTCAAATTGCTAAATTATTAGCTATCTAAGAACAAAATATCTTGTCTTTCGTGAGTGATATGATATAGAATATAGAGTACTGTTAATTTTAAAAGTAAGAGAAAAATGAATGCTTTAATCTTTTCCTTTTTTGAGGCTCTTAATATATTAGATTCAAGTAAGCACCATAAATCAACAATTAGCAATAATTTTACGTATTCTCTACTTCTTAAAAATTTTTTCTAAAATGTCAGTTGCAAATATATTTTATTTAGATGTTTTTGGTTTGCCTATGATCTGTGAAGTTGCTTTTGAACTTTTTAAAGCTGTTTAAGTTTCCCACACCTAGAATTCCGTGGAGCTTTAAGACATATAAACTTTTTTTTTTAAAGATTTTATTTTATTCTTTTTCTTTATTCCCCCCACCCCCCACCTCATTGTTTGTGGTTGCTGTCTGCTGTGTGATCTCTGTATCTGCTTGTCTTCTCTTTAGGAGGCTCCCGGAACCGAACCTGGGACTTCCCATGTGGAAGAAAGGCTGATTCACCTGAGCCACCTCAGCTCCTGGTTTGTTGTGTCTCTCATTGTCTTTCCTCTTTGTGTCTCTCTTGCTGCCTCATCTTGTTGTATAAGCTTGCCACGCCTGCCCACTGCGCCAGCTCACCTTCTCCAGGAGGCACCGGGAACCGAACCTGGGACCTGCCATTGGTAGGCGGAAGCCCAATCACTTGAGCCACATCCCCTTCCCTTTTTTTTTTTTTAAAGATTTATTTTATTTATTTATCTCTCCCCACCCCCTCATTGTTTGCACTTGCTGTCTGTTCGCCTTCTTTGTTTCTTTAGGAGGTGCCAGGAACCGAACCCAGGACCTCTGATGTGGGAAGGAGGTACCTAATCTCTTAAGCCACCTCCATTCCCTGCTTTGTTGTGTCTCTCGTTATGTTATCCTCTTGTGTCTCTTGTTGCGTCATCTTGTTGCGTCAGTTCGCCGTGCCTGCCCATTGCGCCAGCTCGCTGTCCTGCTCGTCCTCTTTAGGAGGCCCCGGGAACCTCTGCTCCCTGCTTTGTTGTATCTCTCATGTTTTTCTTCTTGTGTCACTTGTGTCATCTGGTTGTGTCAGCCTGCCACACCTGCCCGTCGCACCAGCTCACTGTCTTCTTTAGGAGGCACTGGGAACCGAACCACGGATCTCTCATGTGGTAGGCAGGAGTTCAATTGCTTGAGCCACATCCACTTCCCTATAAACTTTATTTTTTTATTTTTTTTTTTTTTTAAAGATTTATTTATTTTATTACATATCTCCCCTTCCCCCCCGTTGCGGCGACGCGCCGAGACTTGGTCACTGCGCAGGCGCGGCTTTCCCCGCTTGTGGGCGGCTTCTGCTTCCATCACGGCCGGCTTTTTCAGTTCGCGGGTGGCTGGCTGTGCTCGATTCGCAGGCGACCTGCCATGCCCGTGGCGGCTTTTGCCTGTCCGTGGCAGCTTTTTGCCTTGCCCACGGCGGCTCCGGCCCGCCCATGGCGGCTTGCCATTCTCAAGGCGGTCTGCCCGCTAGGAGAGGTCCCCGGGAACCGAACCCAGGGCCTCCCATGTGGTTTCCCAGCGAGCTCTTTATCCACTGAGCTATCTAGCCGGGCCCCCTATAAACTTTAAATAAGGCAAAAATTAAAATTAATGTTACTTGAAACTCGTGTCTTTATTTTTATCAGATATGGTAGGTAGCTTTTTAACCTGATGGCTCTGATATTCCTTGACCACTAAAATTCAGCGTTCTTAAATTTATACTAACTAGCAGGTTTGATAATGTAAAGGACTTAGAATGAGAGCCTTGAAAATTTGCTTCTGCTGCTAAAAGACATGACACAATAGGGTATGTGAGTTGAGATTATTATAAGTCTGTTTATTTCTTATCCATAGTTTAAATTTCTAGCCACTTTTAAATTGGAAACAAATGGAATATTTGGATACATAAGTGGCAAAACAAGAAATAGAACCTTTTTTTCACCAAGGCATTATCTGTATAACTAATTTACACATCACTTTTTTTTTCCCTTTACACATCACCTTTAAATGTCTTCCAAATAATGTTGTTATACTTTATGGCAATGCCATTCATTTTGTTCTTGGCAGGCGCTGTAATTTAAGCTATCCTCTACTGATATTTGTAACAGCTTTATTGAGTTATGGTTTTATCCCTTAATATTCACTGTTTTAAGTGTACAGTTTGAGGAATTTTATTTAATTTGTACTGTTAAGAAACCATCACCACAATCTAGTTTGAGAACACTTTCATCGTTCCAAAATGTTGTCTCATGCCTATTTGTTGCCAGCCCTGGATCCCATCCCCAGCAAACCATTTTGTCTCTATAGCCTTGCCTTTTCCAGAAATATCATATAAATGCAATTGTGGGATATGTCACTTTTTATGTCTGGCTTATTTCCCTTAGCATGTTTCTGCATGTATGCTGTTGCATGTTTTCATAGTTTATTACTATGTAGCAAGTATCTTATGGATGAATATGGTATATTTTATCTATTTACCACGTCAATCTTTAGATTGTTTCTAGTTTGGGCTGTTACAAAAAATGTTGCTATGAACATTTGTGTACAAGTCTGTGTGTGGGCATATATTTTCCTTTCTCTTGGGTAAATACTGAGGAGTAGAATTGCTGTATTGTATATTCAGTTTACATTTAACTTTGAAAGAAACTGCAAAACCATTTTCCAAAGTGGCTGTACTATTTACATTCCCTCTAGCAGTGCATGAGGGTTCCACTTTCTTTATATCCTTGCCATCATTTGGTATTTCGCTTTTTTTCATTGAACTATTCTAATGGCTGTTTAGTGACATCTCATTGTAGTTTTAATTTGTACTTCCTTAATGAGTAATGGTGTTAAGTATCTTTTCATGTCCTTATTTGCCATTTTGTATTTTCTTTGGTGAAGTATCAATTCAAACATATTGCCCATTTTTAAATCGAATTATTTGTGTTCTTATTATTTGAGTTGTAAGAGTTCTTTATATATTCCGGTGTTAATTTTCACACAAAAGATAAGATCATGACTCTCAAACAGATATAAATTTTTAAAAGTTTATTGAAGCTTTTATTTAAAAACTCATTAGTGAAGAAACTGGTAAGATGTTCTTTAACAAGTTCAAAGGAGAATACAAAGAACAGACACATTAATAGACCAATAATATTGAAGTCAAAATCTAGGTGGAGGCAAAACTGGTTTTATCCACAGTGCTGAGGGTTGTTCCTCCACCAGACATAATTCATTTGCATGTTTATGTTTATAAACAGCAATTATTTTGTGTTGCTATGAGTTACCTACAACTTAGAGAGTTGTAAAATAATTCCCATAGAATTAGAATTAGATAACCTAGAAGGATGTGTTAGAGATCAGAGGTTGGCAAACCATGGCCTGTGGGCCAAATCTGACCCTCTGCCTGAGTTTTATTGATATATAGCCATGTCCATTCAGCCACATATTGTCAATGGCTGCTTTTGTGCTGTAGGGACAGAGTTGAGTAGTTGAGATAGAGACCAGATGGTGTCCAGAAAACTCAAAATATTTACTAAATGGCCCCTTACATAAACAGTTTGCAGACCCCTGCTGCTGTCTAGATATAAATCCTTTATCAAATATATGATTAAAAAATATTTTCTTCCAGTCTGTGACTTGTCTTTTCATTTTCTTGATAATGTCTTTTGAAGAGAAAAGTTTTTAATTATGGTGAAGCCCATTTTAAAAAGCTTTTCTCTTATTTTTAAAATTATGTAGAATCATTTTGTTTTGTATTTTTAAAATTTTATTTTTATTTATTTTAGTTTTAAATTTCAGTTTCTATTTATTTATTTATTATAAAGAAACTTTAGATTACATAAATGTTACTTAAAAAATATAGGGGATTCCCATATGTCCCACTCCCTCCCCTTCCCACTCTTTCCCACATTAGCAATATCCTTCATTAGTGTGGTACATTTGTTACAGTTGATGAACTCATATTGAAGCATTGCCATTAACTGTAGATTATAGTTTACATAATAGTTTGCACTCTGTCCCACTCAATTTTGTAAGTTATGACAAAATGCATAATGGTCTGTATCCGTCATTGCAATGTCATGCAGGACAATTCCAATGCCCCGAAAATGTCCCCATATTACACCTATTTTCCCTCTCCCTCCCCTCAGAACCGCCAGTGGTCACTGCCTCCACATCAGTGAAAAAAGTTCTTCCATTGCTAGAATAACAATAAATCTATAGTAGAATAATAGTAAGCCTACTTTAGTCCATTGTTAATTCAGTTTTTCTCTTATGAATTGTGCTATTGGTGTCATATCTAAGAAACGTTTGCCAATCCCAAAGTCACAAATACTTCTTTCTATGTGTTCTTCGCCAAGTTTTATAGTTTTGTCTCTTACATTTATGTCTTTGGGCCATTTCAAGTTAATTATTGTATATAATGTGATGTAAGAGTTGAGGTATTTTTACACGTTGATATTCGATTGTTCTGGTACAATTTGTTGAAAAGACTCTCCTTTCCTTATTGAATTTACATTGGTGCCTTTTGTAGAAAATCTACTGACCCTAAACATGTGGGTTTATTTCTGGGGGATCTGTTGTATTTTGGTAATCTTTACATCTGTCCTTATGCCAGTACCACTGACTTGATTACTATAGCTTTATGAAATGAGGTAGTGCAAGTCCTCCAACTTTGTTCTTCTTTTTCAAGTATTTTTGGCCTCAATGATTTTTTCAACAAAAGAAAATTCATTTTTCCTCTTTTTTGGATATTTCATTTGTATACAGGTTTCTGTGTGTGTGTGCATGCATATGTAGCAATAAGAAAAGGATGAGGGTCAGAAGGACCTTTTATCAAAATGATCTGTGGGGATCATTGCACTATTCAGTGTAATTTCTAATAAGTCAGTCTTTTTCTTGCTTTAATTTTTATTTATGTAACTGATGACTTTAGGCTTGCTTCTCCAATTTTGTCATGCCTCCCACAACAGAATGTCTTCTACCAACAATACAGGGACAGTGAAGGACCAGACAAAGGGACAAGATGACATGGTCTGCAGTGTGACTGCGGTAGGATGAATAGCTGAAGATAGAGAACAGACTTGAGACTGAGGGGCCCTGTTATGATTGGCCCACCCCGTTCCTCTGGACCCTGCTTCTACTCTTCACTGGTGGCTGGTGATGGTGGGAGATGAACAAAACAAGCTGAGAGCATGGGTTTTGGCACACACATACACCTATGTGTATGATATACATATTACATGGATGCATACCAAACAGTTATTTTCTATATTGCTGAAGGATGGGAAGTAAATATTGTGAGCATCCTTTTTGGAGTCACGGTTGGTACATGACAGGGCCAATGTAACACTCAAGTTTTATTATTCAATTTTTCTATAATTTCTAAATCCTAGCATTTAAATGCATAAATCATTCATATAAAAATAGTCTTGGTAATAAAGTATTCATTTAAATTTTTTATTCTCTTTTAGAACTAAGTAAAAGAAATACTACTTTGAAATTTACCAATATTGAATAAAATGCTAATGAGAAAAATGTTATTTATTGATTGATAGAATAAACTAAAATTCTCCCAAGACCTTTGGGAGCCAGGCTTTAGCTTTGGATAAGGCATTAGGGTATGTTTAAGAATACTTGAAGATGTTAATTAACAGCTACCATCTTTTTCTAATCCCTTTGCTTTTCTTAATAGGGGCAAGTAAAATTTGGGTAAAGGAAATTATGTATTTTTCCTTTATAATATTAATGTCATTTATAATATTAATGTGCAATATAAACACAGTGACTTTGTTTTTTTGAAATACTTCTTTGTGTTTCTCTAGTCAAGTCTCCTTGAATGCTCTACTTAGTTTCTCTAAACAGAGCTCAACATAATATGTTAGTAAATGTTTGTAAAAATTGTGATGAATAACTTCCCATTTCTCCTTCACTGTTTAGTAAAAGACTGCATTTTTTCAATGCCAGTCATTGAGACATTAAGCCTGGAGTGGTAGTAGGTAACTTATTTTCAACATCATGATTAAGGCTGTAGAGAAGAATACTTTTGTGAAACATTTGGATTTCTCCTCTTTGTTTTCATTTAGTTATTTCTTAGTATTGTTCCTTAGGCTAAAATACTTTGCTATCTCTAATTAAAAATTAAATATCTTATAATACTATGGCTTTTAACAACACTTGCAGAATAATGACGCTGAGCCTTTTCTGTTGTGCTGTTGGCCTCGATACCATCCACTTTGGTTTCCTAATTTAGTAACAGAAATAAAACTATGCACGACTGGGCAGGTTTGGTATGCCGGCACCCAGCCAGGGAGCATGGGTTTCTTAAGTAAATGCACTAATGGGGATTTGAGGAAAACACAGATTATGTTACATGAGCTTTGCACTTTGCAAATCCCTAACTATTTAAAGGAACTCTGCTATCCCATGGCCACCTAAATAAAGTCAGTTTTGTTTTAAAAAATACACACACAAAATGATGAATTGTTTCCTTTTCTAAAATTACCTTTAATATTTGAGTTTTTAATTTCATAAATTTTGTGAACTTTTTAAAAGCACTTCCTCTTTTAATAAATTAGTCCATGTTTCCATTCAATGACTTTATTATACATTTGTAATACCTTACAACACAACAAAATATATAAAAGAGTTGATCATATATGTGGGTAAGGGAATGAAAGGAATCTCTGACAGAAACACAGGCTGGCTGCTCTTCTACCCTGGCTTGGGCACCCCCTTGGCTGGGAGATCTCGGATGCCTGTTCTCAAACCCAGAGAGGATCCTTAGTGTTCTGCCTCATGCTCACATTCACTTTACTTGGGTGGGGTTGGAGTGGTCCCTTCCTTGAATATTTGAGCACAAGCTGATTTCTGATCTCCTGATACTTTTCCTTCTTGCTGAATCTTCTTGCCTGGGACATCCTTGGTCATCTTGAGGTCCATTGCCTCTGAATTTAGAGAAGAACCTTGAGCCCTAAAGATTAGCCCCCTTCTTTTTTCCTTCAAAATATTGTTTATTTCTTCTAGCTTCTGCGCTTAATTGTCGGAAGAGTCACAGCTCTCTGCCCTGGAGATTTTTAAAAAATTGACATTAGACTTTGCATAATAAACACTGGAGAGAGATCATTCTGAAGCATATTTTCCTTGGGAGAAAGTGTGTGTTTCTCATCCCTTCTGAGACTTTTGACAGTGAATTCTAATACTTGGGGTGATGTGGGTGCGGTATGGAAGAGGTTACAGTGTGCACCAAATCACACTTAAAACAATATGGATCAATATAGGGGACAAAATGGATTTAATGTAGAGTTAAATGGTTCAAATTTCATTGAGTTTTAGGATCAATATGTTTTGTCATTCTGTAAATGTCATCCAAAAGCATAAATAAGAGAGAATATGGAGCATCACAAATTCCTTTACCAAATGTGACTAGAGATTACTAACCTGTGAAAATAGCTGGCTTTTAAAATTATCTGTTCTTTGACTTTTGTGAATATCTAAACAAGGCAGATACCTAGTTAGAGGTCCAGGATTCCTGCCTCTTTATCCCTTTCCATCTCATTCTTTCACCTCCCAGTTTAGCTGTATGCTCTTAGAATCTACAGCCTCATGGAGACTGGCTCCTAGTTCCTTTGCTTTCCTGAGAGACAGGGCACTGTTCCAACAAGGTTTTGGATGACTGGGGGATGTGCAGAGGGGAAGTCCATGTTGCCAAAGACTCAAAGTGGCATCTATAGTTGGTAGGTAATTCTAAACATTAGTGGTGATATATTATGTAAATATTTTTGCTTTGTCTTAGTAATTAGTAATTTAGAATTAGTAATTTTAATTTTTAAATGCACTATATTATTTTTATTGCTAATAGTAATAATAATTTACCAGTTACTCCAAAAAGTTGTAAATCTCACCTCCACAGATAATCAAGACATTATTATTGGTTAGTACATTTATTAAGCACTTAAACTATGTATGCCTAGTGTACTATTAAGTGCTTAACTATGTTTGCTCAATTCATTGTAACATTGTCATATAGGATATGTGTTATTGTTTTTCATATTTTTCTTAGATGAGGACCCTCTACTTCTCCTCCCTGTGTAAGTTCTGGGATCCAAAAACAGAGATGAGCACCTTGGGTCGGTCCTTCAGATAACCATCAGATGGGTAGGAACAGATATACATACATACAAATTTGTTAATAAAGTGTGCTCTGCCCCCTCTGGAACCAGAGACTTGAATGGGAATATGTGCTGCCATCTTACAGACTCCTGCTCAGCTGGGAAACGTTTGGGCAAAGGGTGAAAAGCACCAGGAGGTTTTCCTATCATTTTCTTGATTCAGCATTCACTCAGTTGCTGTAGAACTTTGTTTTCCAGAGTTCTGAGAAAGTTGGTTCTGATGGGTTTTGCTTGTTTTTCGATGTTCCTGGGCAAGGGAGGTGGAAATGGGGTTGGTAGCCTCCTCCTCTGCCATCTTGATGATGTCAGTCTTGTCAGATTCTTTTTTGAAACCCCCTACCTGATTTGCTCCCATTCAGCCTGTGAGAATCCACCCACTGTTTGCTCATTGTGTTCTGACCTGACTCTCATATTTAAGTTTTAATGCTTATTGTCTCAACCAGTAAGCCTTTTGTAAAGTTTGTAGTTATGTATTAATAGAATTTCTAAATTTAAGCTTGTATAAGTCATTTCATGCATACTTTTAGTCACTCATAAAATATAATTTGTTTTATATATGCCCTCATTCCTCATTATTCATGGATTCTGTATTTGTGAATGTGCCTACCACTAAATTTTTTTGAAACCCCAAAATCAACACTCATGGTGCTCTTATTCATGGACATGTGCAAAGTGGTGAAAAACTTGAGTTGCCTAACATGCCTATTCCCAGCTGACATCAAAGAAGGCGAGGCTTTGCTTTTTTGTTGTTGTTGTAGCTCTGAGGTTGTAAGCAAGTGTCCTTTTCACAGTATATTTAGTGCCATATTTTTTGCATTTTTTTTTTTTTTGAGGTACCAGGACCAGGGATTGAACCCAGGACCTTATATGTGGGAAGCCGGTGCTCAACCACCGAGCCACATCAGCTTCCCTGAGTTGGTTTTTTCATTTGTTTTGCTCGTTGTTTGTTTTTGCTTTTTTTTTTTTTTTCCAGGAGGCACTGGGAGTCAAACCTGGGACCTTCCATGTGGGATGCAGGTGTCAACTGCTTGAGCCACATCCGTTCCCTATTGTTTGCATTTTTGTGCTTTTGTTTGTGACCTCGCTGTTTAAAACAACCTCAAGTGTAGTGTTCAAGTGATGTGTCATGTCCCCAAGTGCAAGATACCTGTGTTGTGCCTTAAGGAGAAAATAGTACAGTAGATTAGCTTCATTTAGGCATGAACTATAATGCTGTTAACTGTGAGTTTAATGTAGATGAATCAATATATGATAAATAAGGTGTCTTTAAACAGAAACATACATAAAACAAGGTTATGTATGATTGCTCTGCAAAAACTGTTGTGACCAGAGGCTCATGGGAACCTACCCCTGTAGGAGTAATGGTTCAGTATTCACTAATTCAGTGTTTGTAGTGACTATAGAAAATAACTACTGCAAGTAACTAGAACCTACTATACCACTTTTGTCTGGATGGAAATGAAAATGAAGGAATTATTAGTACTTATGTTAACAAGAGTTCTACTCATATTTTCTTAGAGGTATTTCAAATCAAGATGGTCTTTTTTCCCTTTAGTTTAATTTGCTAATGCTCTGTCTGAGACTTATTTGGTGAGGAACTTTTATGGTAAAAGTGACCTGTCTGGGAATAAATGAAAGTCATATATTTGTGGAAGGATTTGAAGAGTTCTATGGATATGACTTGTTCTGTATATGCAATGAGACTTAAATTACTGCTAGTGTTATGAGCTCATGGACCATAACAGGCTGAATGCCTGTTTGCCTAGAGGGAAGAAAGTGGAAAGTTGATAGCTGATGAGAGAGGGTTTTGAAAACACCTTTCAGGCAAGGTGTAATTTTGAAATTCTTTGACCATTGGACAGAAGGACTGCAATAATAAAATTAAAATGTCTACAAAATTGCATTGATGGGACCATGGCTGATAAAGGCTTGGACCTCAGGAAACTTTTTTAAAAAGCTGAAGGTTGAAGTTAAAATAATCAGAGTTTTCTCACAAATGTTACATGTAGTCAGTTATTACAATGACCATGCTGATTAAAATAAAGCTCAGATTTAGTATCTCAATTTTATTTCCCTTTTCTTGAGCAGAGGAAATGATCAAATATAATACTTTTTTGCTTTTCCTACATACATGGATTAAAAAAAAGATTAGAGCTACTGTTTAGAGTGTTGGACCTTTCTTATGCAGTACATAGGGTTTACAAATATGCCTTAAAATGTTGATTAACATTTTCAAAACAATCTATATACTCTTGTAAAAAATGTACTGTCGACAAATTAATTGGAAACTGTGGGTTAATCACAATTTAATGGGTTTCTTGACTGGGTGACTGCTCTTTAATATGCTGATAATATGTGTTAAGGTAAACAATATAGCATATTGTTTTTCCTAAACTTGTTTGACGACGGGAACACGGCTCAGAACTGATGTTCCTGTGAATGTAGTCGGAGTAAACCCTGCTCTGGATGAGTGGCATTCCATAAACTCTGTAAAAACTATTGCAAACATTTGATTTTGATAAAATTAATGTAAAAATTAAATATGGGCTTTTTGTGTTGTGTTTTAAGTTGCTTTTTCAGGGTGTTGGTTTTGATATAATTCCTAATTTTTTCTAAACTGCTGGTTCAAGTAATATAATGACTAGAGTATAAAATTAATTAATTGGAAAAATGTTAGTATCTTGGAAATTTATTTACAATTAAAGCATTTCTGAAAGAGATACACCTTATTTCACATCGAACTGTTTGTTGTTATTTATATGCTTATATGTTTTAGATTTTTTTTTGTTCCATTGTAACTGTTACAGAATGGCATTTGAAAGCTTTATTGCTGCAATGCACAACAGTAAATTTATAAAGCACAGTAAAAAATTCTGAACTCTGGTGTATATTGACTGACTTGCAACAAAAGCAGTTCTACTTTCCGTTAGGTTGGGGGAAAATATAGAAAGCTGAAGAAATGTTTTGGTATGTGTTCTCATTAGAAGCACTGTACAATTTTCTGTACTATTTTTATTTGATAAAAACTGTATAAACTTTGAAATTTTTCCTTTTATGACGTATCTTGTAAGACCCTCAGCAATACAGAGTTACATAGAAGCACTGTGTACATACATGTATTAATTTTTTCTTTTATTGTATTTCAGTGAACTGAAATGAATATGTCATTAGGACATCAGTCTTAGAATTTTAATCACAGATTTCTGTGTGATCAGTCTTAGGGAAAATAAATACATAAATAAAACATACACAACATTACAGATGAGTCTCTTGTTCTAAGGAATCCTAAAGTATGTGATGAGATACCATATTAGGTTGTAATACAAATTAATTTTGTATTATTCATATCATAATACATGGACATAGAAATAAAAATGAAAACTCTAAAGGAAATTTTTTAATGAAAAGATAACACCTTCTGTCTTCCATTCCATTCCTACTATACAGAATTTTTTTTTTTTTTTTTTTTTTTTTTGGTATTGGTTCTGTTAGTGGTAACCTCTAAAACTATAAATAATGGCGGGCTATACATCTAGAGACTTCTGTTGCTTTCTTATTAAGATTGATAACCAATACCTGCAAATTTAGAAATCCCTAATGAAAAGTTTCTCATGTTAATAATGATAAAGTAAGTTTCTTATAAAGGGCATATATTTAAATTTAATGTGGAATTCTTTTAATTGATGGAGAATTCCTTTAAAACCACATGGTTCTTATATTGTGCGTGATGTGTTTTTTCTGTGGTTTCTAAGTGTTATATTGATGGAAGTCATTCTTTTATGAACAACTTTCTATTTTCCAAGATAGTTACTTTTCTTAAGGGGATTTCAAAGAAGTAAACTAGAATGAATTAATTGTTTGAAATGTATACACAGTAAAAATTTTGTCTTTAAAATTTCTTCCTGTTTTAATTTGAGTTCAAAAAGAGAAATGAAAGCAATCATCTTAATAATATTCTTTTCAGAGAGTAAAGTATGGGTTACTTGTAGTCATTCTCTGCAAAGTAGTAACTGCATAATTTCTATTCTGGACTACAATGCTGTGGTATTTCTTGAGGCAGTGATTATAATAGTTTTATGCCAACAATGGACACCCTATGTGCTTATTCAGATAAAAGCTTATAAATTCCATTGTGCTATCTTAGTAAGAAAGGAAGAAAGCCTACCTAGAAGAAATCTGTGAAATAGACAATTACTAAAATAAGACATAAAAGGAAAAACTAAGTATGTGGTCTTGCAGAATGAGGAAAATAAAGAATTTTTCCAAGTAGAAATCCATGCATGCATTGACACAAAGCAATAATACAAATGCTAAGTTTTAAAATAACTGCCTTCTAAAATCAAAGACTGAATATATCTTAAAAAGAGGTATATGCTGAAATTCTTATTTCTTTCTAGCAGTTATAATTGCCTGTTAGCAAGAATACTAGATACTTTTTCTAAACTTCTGCAGTATTCTTAGTGACAGTTTGCTAGGTACCCTAAGTGCCAAATTGACTATTTGGTTGGATAGTCCATTAGCACCTAGTAGATAATTTATTTTAATGAGTATTGAGTAAGATTCTATTGTATAATTTAATTACATATAAAGCACCAGGTAAAATGTCCATATAATGTGATTTTATTTGGAGTAATATCTTTAAAAATTTTAAATCTCTTTTGGGTATTAGTTGGCAGGCTTGGCACCCAGACATAAATATTTAAGCCAAATCAGTTTGTGTTGTATTTCTCAGATGCCATATGTTTAGGAGCATTTTATTTTAAAGCTCTGAAATAGTATTTAATTATCTCTTATAAATTATAATAAGATATTTTTATTCTGCTAAGAGGATTTCTTAATTGCTAATTTGATTTTCTTAAGTTAAAAAGTCCTCCCTGTATATTGCTTGTATTTGACAAATGCACAGTTAATAAATTGCCTTAATGTACTTTCCTATATTAATTTTCTTTTCAGTTGTGATTGTTAAACATAATTTGCCACACATTCAAACTTGTGAATATATGTCAAGCACCTTGTGATTGAGGACAGTTGTGTCCTATGCTGGCAGAACCTAAGTAACACGTTACTTAGGATATTAAAAGTGTTATTTATAACTTCAAGTTTAAAATTGTAAATCATTGTCTCTTAGAAACAGTATAATTGGTAGATAAGTTTAAAGCTAGTCTCCCTTAAAATATATTATGCACCTGCTATCATAGAGCACTCCAGGACTGATGGGGGGAAGGGGTCTTAGTGCTAGTACGATGGTATTTAGATTTTTGTTGATGCACAATGGGAAGCCAGGGAATAGTTTGGGGCAGGGAAAGAACATGGTCTGAATTATATTTTAATATCACTTTGGCATTTGTGTAGAGCATGGATTGACGGGGACTAGAATGCAAGCAAGGCGACCAGTAAGGATGCTGTTGGGTGTGTCCAGGCAAGAGATGATAATGGTACTTGACTCAGAGTGGTAGCTGTGGAAGTAGAAGACAACAGATTCAGTTCATATTTTTGGGTATGGCCTATGAAGCATTTGTTGTCTTATTAGAATCTGTTATATGGGAGAAATGGCAAATTATCATGGTATTCTCAGATTTGGCTATTATCCAGTCCCTTTTATCATCCATAAAATGTAAGGGTTTATTATATACTCATTTTTTATTAAAATGATTAAAATAAAAAGGGTTTAAAGGGTAAATTTTACTTACTAAAGTACACTTAGTGTACTTTAGTCTCCCAGTAAGGTCCAAATACTCAGAAATCGTTGTATAGTATTTTAATCATATCTAATGTTTTGGTATTTTTTTTTCTTTTCAGTTTAGTTCTTTCATTTAGCAAACATCTGTTGAGAGCTTACTCTGTGCCAGTCACAGGGCTAAAGCACAGCATTACAGAGATGAATAAGATAGTCCCTGTCCCCTGAGCAAGTCAACATCTCCTGGGGCAAAGCAAGCAAGAGCCAAACAGTCAACTAAATTATTATTCAACTTTGTGGAAAGAAGCAGTTAACTGAGCTTGGGTTGGAGGTGACTAAAGGAAACTTTGACCAATTTATAGATGCTGCTGATTTTTCTGTGGCATTTCTGTTTTTAAGGATATCGGTTTCTTTTTCAGGTAGTTTCCATTATCAAAGAAGTACTGGCTATACCATCACCAAAACGAGCAAAACTGAAAATCCTCCATCCTAGCACTCCTTACTGATCTACCCCCAAGAGCTGCTAAACCAACACTGTCCAATAGAACTTCCATTGATGATGCAAATATTCTATTATCTGTGTAATACAGTAGCCAGTAGCCATGTGTAGCTATGGATCACTTGGAACGTGGCTAGTGTGACCAAGGGATGAATTTTAAATTTTATTTTATTTTAATTAATTTAAATTTGAATAGCCACATGTGGCTCTTAGATACAACATTGGGCATTGTAGTTCTTTACTCAGAGGGAACTACTATGGCAATATACATGTTTCTCAAAAAGAATCATTGGCAGAGGGAAGAAAACTTGGGACCTCCTATTTAGATAGCTCCTTAGATGCCATATATAATGCCCTTTTGTTTTTATGGATTCAATAAAAATAATAACTATCTTATTAAGGGCTTTCCCTTTTCCAGACACTGTGCTCTTTTATACATAATATCTCCATTTCCTTTGCCCAAGTACTACCTGTGGAATAACCATTTACTGATATGGAAATGAGCTCTGAAAAAGTAGACAATTTGCTTAAGGTACTACAGCTAAGTGAGTGGTATAAATAGGTTTCAAATTTAGTTTTACTCAACCTTGAAGTCCATGTATTTTCCTTTTCTCTAGATGAAATGCTTTTAGAGTAATAGATATTCCTGATCTTTTTATAACTCCAATTATGATGATACCTTTCTTAGTTCTTCTCCCCTGTAATCTGTTTCTTAAACCTCTTTTTATTTCCTAGATAGGTACTCTTGAATCTTCTTTTCTTTTTTAGTAAGATAAGCCTCAGGTACTGAGACTTTATCTGTCTTCAATTTCACTGTCTTTTTATCTTCTGCCTTTTCTGATTACTGTTAAGCCTGTTCAGTGAATTTTTCATTTTCCTTATATTCTCTAGTAAAAAAGAACCATTTGGTGGTTTTTTAAAAATTCTACTTTTCTGCTGAGATTCCCTGTCTCTTTATTTATTAAGACTATATTTTACTTAAATATTTGAACACTTTCTTTAAATCTTTTAACTCATTTGTAATATTTACTTTAATGTCTTGTGCTAAATTCAACAGCACCTGGTTATCTCTGGATCAGTTTCTATTGTTTGCTTTATTTGATTGTGTACCAAGTGTGTAATTCAGTGATTTTTAAATATATATATTTAAAAAGTTGTATAAATATTACCACTATCTAATTCCAGGACATTCTCATTACCTCCAAAAGAAACCTATTAGTGGTCATTCCCCATTCCTCCCTTCCACCAGCCCCTGGTAACTCCAGGAACCATAATATACTGTCTATGTATGTGCTTAGGTTGAACATTTTATATAAATGTAGTCATGCAATATGTGGCCTTTTGTGTCTGGCTGCTTTTACTTAGCATAATGTATGTGTTTGTTTTCCTAATTAGAGAAGTTGTAGGTTTGCAGAAAGATCATGCAAAACTGCAGAGTTCCCATATACCCACTACCATTTTTAATATGTTGCATTAGTGTGATGCTTTGTTACAATTGATGAGAAAATATTATAATTGTTGTATTTATTGTAGTTGATAGTTTACATTAGGGTTCATTGTGTTGTAAAATCCTATGATTGTCTTTTTGTTTTTTTAAATTTGTACTCTAGAAACATATATACCACCTAAAATTTGCCACTTAAAAAATTTAATCATAAATAAATTTTTCCCATGTATCTCCCTATTATAAACACATTGCATTGGTGTGGAACATTTGTTAAAATTAGTGAAAGCCCATTTTTATAATTGTGCTATAAACTACAGTCCATGGCTTATCTTAGAGTTCCCTGTTTGTGGAGTGTAGTTCCATGGATTTTTTTTTTTTAAAGATTTATTTATTTTTATTACATATCTTCCCTTCCCCCCGCTGCGGCAACGCGCCGAGACTGGTCACTGCGCAGGCGCGGCTTTCCCCGCTTGTGGGCGGTGTCTGCGTCCGTTCACGGCCGGCTTTCAGTTCGCGGGTGGCTGGCTGCGCTCCATCCGTGGGCGACCTGCCCTGCCCGTGGTGGCTCTTGCCCTGTCCGTGGCAGCTTCTTGCCCTGCCCACGGTGGCTCCGGCCCGCCCATGGCGGCTTGCTATTCTCAAGGCGGTCTGCCCGCTAAGAGAGGTCCCCGAGAATCGAACCCGGGGCCTCCCATGTGGTATGCCGGCGCCCTATCCACTGAGCTATCGAGCCGGCCCCCCATGGATTTTTAAAAAATCTTTTAGGGGAGTAGATGTGGCTCAAGAGGTTGAGCACCTGCGTCCCACATGGGAGGTCCTGAGTTCAGTTCCTGGTGTCTTCTGAAAAAACAAAAACAAACAACAAGCAAAACAAATAAACAATAACAACAACAACAACAAAAGAAAAACTCAGGGAAGCCGATGTTCAGTTCCCAGCCCCTGGTACTTAAAAAAAAAAAAAAATTTGTTTTCATTCTGTTACCATATATACAACCTAACATTTCCCTTTTTAACCACATTCAGATATATAATTTGATAGTGTTGATTACATTCACAATGTTGTGTTACCATCACCACTACACATCACCAAAACCTTCCCATCACCCCAAACAGAAACTCTGCACCAATAAAGAATAAACTCCACATTCTTACCATAATGTTTTTAAAATTCATACATGTTGTAACACGTATTGATACATCATTCCTTTTGATTCCTGATTAATGTTCCATTATATGACTACACCACACTTTGTTTATTCGTTCACCAGTTGATGGACATTTGTGTGTTTCCACTTTTTGGCTCTTATGAATAATGCAGTGGTAAACATTCAGGTACAAGTTTTGTGTAGACCTATGTTTTAAATTCTCTTGGTTTATACTTAGGAGTAGAATTGCTGGGTTGTGTGGTAACTCTGTGTTTAACTTTTTGAGGACCTGCCAAACTGTTTTTCACAATGGCTGTACTATTTTACATTCCTACCAACAATGTGTGAGGTTTACAGTTTCTCCACATCCTTGCCAACATTTTTTATTGGAATGTTTAATCCACTTACGTTTAATGTAATTATTGATCAGGTAGGATTTGTCTGCCATTTTACCATTTGTTTTCTATATGTTTTTTATCTTTTTTGATCTGCTATTCCTCCATTACTACCTTTTTTGGTGTTAAATAGATATTTTCTAACTTTAATTTCCTTGTTGTAGCACTTACTGTATTTTTTTTAGTTGTTTCTAAATGGTTGCCATGGGAGTTATGGTGAACAACTTAATTTAAACAATCTAATTTAGATTACTACCAAATTAATTTCAAAAATTTATAAAAACTTACTCCTGTATAGCTCTGTTCCTTCCCTTCTCCTTTGTGTTATTGTTGTTGTACATATTACATCTTTTTTTTTTCATTTTATTCCCCTCTATGCAATTTTATATTTTTTGCTTTTAGTTATCTTTAAATCAGATACAAAGAAAAAAGTGTTATAAACAAAATACATTTATACTGTCTGATATATTTATCTATGTCAATTATCTTTATAAGTGCTCTTTATTTCTTCATTTGGTTTCCAGTTACTGTCTAGTGTCTTTTCATTTCAGCCTGAAGGCCTTAGTTAATATTTTTATAGGTCAGGTCTGCTAGTGATGAATTCTTTCATTTTTTGCTCATCCATTTTTAAAAATCTATTCATCTGTTAATGTACATGTGGGTTGTTTCCAGTTTGGAGCTATTATGAGTGAAGCCTCTATATACAGGTTCTTTCTGGAGATATATGTTTTCATTTCTTTTGGATAGATACTGAAGAATAGAATTGCTGGTTCATAGGGTGGATATATGTTTAAGAAACTGACAAATGGTTTTCCAAAGTGGTAGTTCCACTTCATATTCTCACTGGCAGTAGGGTTGCCATTCAGTTTCATTTTAGTCAGGTAGGAGTGTGTCGTGTTATCAAATAATTTTCACTTACCTGATTACTGATGAGGTTAAGCACTTTTTTCATGTACTTATTAACTTTAGAAATCCTTTTGTGAAGTATATTTTTGAATCTGCCCTTTTTTAATTTTTAAAGAAGCTTTAGATTACATAAATGTTACATCAAAAAATATAGGGAATTCTCATACTGCACCCCCCCACACACACTTTCCCCCATTAACAACATCTTTCATTAGGGTGGTATATTTGTTACAATTGATGAACACATATTGAAGCATTGCTACTTACCATGGACTGTAGTTTACATTATAGTTTACACTTTGTACAACACAATTTTATAGGTTTTGACAAAGTGTGTAATGGCCTGTATCCATCATTGCAATGTCATGCAGGACAATTTCTGTGTCCCCAAAATGTGCCATGTTACACCTGTTCTTCCTTCTCCCTCCCCTCAGAACCTCTGGTGGCCACTGCCTCTATATCAGTGATACAAGCTCTTCCATTGCTAGAATAATAAGTCTACTTTAGTCCATAGTTGCATTCCTTCCTTATGTTTGTTCATCCCTCAAGCTTGAGGATTTTGGGATGGTGATGTCTAATTGAGAGGGAGCTTAGAACCCATGGAGCAGATAGATGGAACTATCTTGCGTGTAGATGTAGCTGCTCTCTGTTTTTTTGGGATGGGCATTGTCCATCATCATCCTTTTGTTCGTCATCCTGGGCAAGTCCAATGTATTGGGGAGTAGGTGTTACAACTCTGCTTATATTCAGGGCTCAACCAGCATACGAACAGACTGAAGATTTAAGTCTCTGGGATGTATATTTAGCAAGTATAGTGCTAATTATAGGTTCAAATAAAAGGGGCAGAAGAGTCATGTGTAGGGAAATTATAAATAAGTCTAACTGTTACCCTGGAGAGTATATATTCCAAAGTAAGGCCCCCTGACAGGGTGCCAAATTCCTGAGATTGTCTTCCCTGCCTATAG
>PVKH010004797.1:0-22891 GCA_004027955.1 Chaetophractus vellerosus | reverse complement strand
ATAATTTTGTAATTTCTTCCATTGCGTGAATCACAACAAGTCTATAACAGGACACCAGTGAGTCCACTCTAGTCCATAGCTCTTCCCCCAATCCCAAGGAGTCTGGGATGGTGATGTACCCTCCACCACCAAGTGAGAGGGGGCTTATATCCCGTGGATAAGATGGACAAGATTATCCTGCCTGCAGCTGCAGAGGCTCTCCATTCCCTGGGATAGCCGTTGTCTATCATCATCTCCCCACTAGGTGTCCTGGGTGAGTCCATTGAGTTGTGGAGTAGGAGTTGCCACTCCCCCGAGCGTCTGGACCCAGGTGGCACATGGACAGCCTGAAGACTCTGCTCTCTGGAAGTTGTTTTGTAGGTTTTTGAGTACAGATCCTTTACTTCCCTGATTAAATTTATTCCTAGATATCTGAATTCTTTTAGTTGTTATCATAAATGGATTTTGTTTCCCAATTCCTCTTCATATTGTTCATTGCTAGTGTATAGAAACACTACTGTTTGCATAGCTCTAGTAGAATCATTGTCAATTTGGAGCATGTGTTTCTAAATATAGGATCATGTCATCTGCAAATAGTGAAAGTTCTACTTCTTCCTTTCCAATATGCATTCCATTTATTTATTTATTTATTTATTTATTTATTTATTTATTTATTTTGCCCAATTGCTCTAGCTAGAACTTTTCTTCTATTCCTATATTTCAGTCTAAGTTGTCTAATTTGTTGGCATACAGTTGTTCATAGTATCTTCTTATGATCTTTCTTATTTCTGTGGCATCAATAGTAATGTCCCCAATCTCTTTTCTCTTTTTTCCTTTGTCAGTCTAGCTGTTTCTCAATTTTGTTGATCTTCTTGAAGAACCAACTTTTGGTTTTGTTGATTCTCTCTATTGTTTTGTTGTTGTTGTTCTCAATTTCATTTATTTCTGCACTCATCTTTGTTATTTCTTTCCTTCTGTCTGCTTTGGGATTAGTTTACTGTTCTTTTTCTAGTTCCTCCAGGTGTGCAGTTAAGCCTTTGATTTTAGCTATTTCTTCTTTTTAAATGTAAGCATTTAGGACTATAAAATTCTTTCTCAACACTGCCTTTTCTGTATCCCATAGGTTTTGATATATTGTGTTCTTGTTTTCATTCATCTCAAGATATTTACTGATTTCTCTTGCAATTTCTTCTTTGATCCATTGATTGTTTGAGTGTGTTGTTTAACCTTCACATATTTGTGAATTTCCAGCTTCATTCCATTGTGATCAGAGAAAGTGCTTTGTATAATTTCATTCTTTTTAAATTTATTGAGGTCTGTCCTTTGACCCAAAATATGGCCTATACTGTAGAAAGATCCATATTATTCAAGTTCTTTATTTCCTTATTTATCCTCTGTCCAGATATTTTATCCAGTGTTGATAGTGGTGTATTGAAGTCTCCAACTATCATTGTAGAGACGTCTATTTATCTCTTCAGTTTTGCCAGTGTGTGCTCATGTATTTTGGGGCACCCAGGTTTGGTACATAAATATTTATTATAGTTCTTTCTTATTGGTGTATTGCCTCTTTTATTAGAATGTAATGACCTTCTTCATCCCTTATAACAGTTTTGCATTTAAAATCTATTTTGTCCAGTATTAATGTAGCTAGTTCAGCTCTTTTTGGTTACTGTTTGTGTGGAATAACTTTTTCCAACCTTCCACTTTTAGCCTATTTGTATCCTAGCTTCTAAGGTGAGTCTCTTGTAGACAGCATATAGATGGCTTTTGTTTTTAAAAATCAATTCTGCCTATCTGTGTCTTTTGATTGAGGAATTCCATCCATTAACATTCACCATTAAACAGCCTCTCTGTTTAATCGGTCTCCAAACTTAGTTTCTACATTTTAATATCTCCCACAGCCATTCACTTCTCTCCATCTGGTTCAGTCTACCGTTTTTTGGTTTTGTTTTGTTTGGGTTTTTGCCTATACTGGTTTCTCTATAAAGTCATGTTCCATTCCCTTCCTTTCTCCACACAGCAGCTGTGTGGAACGATCTAAAACACAAATCCAGTCATGCCACTTTTTTGCCTAGAATCCTTCAGGGGCTCCCCTTTGCTTTGCGGTGGGTTCCAAATGTACTTATCTGGCCCATAAGACCTTTCATGATATGCCCCTTACATACCACTCCAACCTTATGACTCACCATATACAACAGCCTATGCATGATAAATGTATGTTGTGATCTTTTTTGAAAAGAAATGTAAGACTTGGGAGTGAAGGGCATGAATGATTGTAGAAATGAATGACTGAAGAGGAAGAAATAAAGACCAAATTCTATGAAAGAGAGCAAAAAGGATAGAAGAATTTCAATAGAGAACCCCCTTCTGCTGGGTTTACCATATGGAGAAAAACGAGGCTCCACTTGGGGTGACAAAGTGATGAGGGCAGCAGTCTTGAACTAGAGCCTGTGCCTCAGTATATTAACTCGGTGAGGGGTTTACACTACAGGTCGAGGAAAAACAAAGAAATGGGTGGGAAAATTCACTCCTACTTGGAATGAGTCAAGTAAGTAGCTTATTCCCATACCTCCATACCAGCTGCTTACCTCACTCATATGGTGGTGAAACATCAATCTCTGAGATTAAGAGGAGCAGGAACCTTGTATTCTCTCTTTCACAGGCACTGATGGGCAAACTGAAACTATATGCTTCCAAGAGATTTACATAGAGCAAAAGCCCCAGAAATCTGAAAGCTAAGCACTCATGAAATATCTACACAGCATTATAAAAAATAAGTCATCAATTTTTCTTTAATCCTTATAGTGTTTGGTTTTCTGCCACTTGAAGCAAGGACTTTTTCAATTGCCTCAAACTTATGATGAGTTGCTCAATCTTACTCATAACAAGAAAATAAATTAAAATGGAAAGAGATTCTATTTTTTACTTGATTGATAAAAATCCAAATGTTCAATAATATATTATGTTGTCCAAGCTGTGGGGAAGTAGGTGATCTCATACATTACTTATAAAATACAGGTTGGTTACAATGGTAGTAAAGGGCAATGCAGGGATATCTATCAAAACAAAAGATGCGTGGACCCTTGACGCAGCAATTCCATTTCTAGAAATTTATTCTGCAAATGTACTTGCACATGTGCAAAACATGAGGTTATTCATTCCAGAATTGTTTGTAACAATAAAAGATATGAATCAACCTAAATGTCCATCAACAGGAGACTAGTTAAATTAAGTGTGGTACATCCATATTGTGGAATACCCTAAAATGTTTTTTTTAAAAAAGAATTGGGGATTTTTGTTCTGATGTGTAAATATCTCTAAGCTATGTTGTTTTGTGAATTGATAACTTTATGCTATCACTTGTATAAAAAGGGAAGGGAACAAAAAACTAATTCATCAGAACTATGAATCATTATGCATGTGTGTAGAGATCTTGGTCCTGCACTGCTGGCTGCATTTTTTAAAATCTTCCATTTTCTAGAACCTCTGGTCTATTGCAGCTCTGAAAGAGGAGGGCTGAGTACTTGAAAGAGATACTCCATCATTAAGGCAACCCCTACAGGACAAGTTGAGAATTTTTTGTACCCTTTTCCCTTTTAAAGACTAGAAATGAAAAGTTTTGATGATCATTGATATAAGCACTGTAAATCAAGACATTTTATGGAGAGCATGTTGAGATGGCGGTGTGCTGGGGAAGGAATCATACCTGGGTTCCAACACAATCCCTGTCACTCAGATTTCTGTGACTTTAGGAAAAAGTCCTCATCCTTTCCAAGCCTATTTCCTCACTTGTAAAATGTAGATTATCATATTTTTTGGCAGGATTGTAAGTGTACAATCCATGTGATGCATAATTTGGAAATATTTATCAAAATTACAAATGCATTTACCTTGTGGTTCAGCAATTTGACTTCTAGGATTTATTCTACTGATACCCTTGTACATGTGAAAGGGAGATGTACACATTTATTCATTCTTGCATTGTTTTTAATAGTCAAACATATCAATCTAGATGCTAATCAATAAGGGGTTGGATAACTGAAAAATTAAGGAAGGAATATCCGAAGCCGTAACAAATGAGGAATTTCTTGATGTGTTAATATGGACATATTTTCCATATTAAGAGAAATTTTTTAAAGTGCAGAAAAATGTGAAGAGTGTGCTACTTATGTAAAAATAGTGGGGAAAAAGGAAATATGATTTCTTATTTGATTGTTTGTTTGTGGCTATCTCTGGAAATATAGAAAAGAAACCAAGAAGAGTAATTATCCATTGAGGAGTGGAACATGGGATTTGGGGGATAATATTTGGAGGGAGATTTTTCACTGTATATCTTATATTTTACTGTATTTTTTTTAAAGATTTATTTATTTTATTACATATCTCCCCTTCCCCCCGCTGCGGCGACGTGCCGAGACTGGTCACTGCGCAGGCGTGGCTTTCCCCGCTTGTGGGCGGTCTCTGCGTCCGTTCACGGCCGGCTTTCAGTTCGCGGGTGGCTGGCTGTGCTCCATCCGCGGGCGACCTGCCCTGCCCGTGGCGGCTCTTGCCCTGTCCGTGGCGGGTCTTGCCCTGTCCGTGGCAGCTTCTTGCCCTGCCCACGGCGGCTCCGGCCCGCCCATGGCGGCTTGCCATTCTCAAGGCAGTCTGCCCGCTAGGAGAGGTCCCCGGGAATCGAACCCGGGGCCTCCTATGTGGTATGCCGGCGCCCTATCCACTGGGCTATCGAGCCGGCCCCACTGTATTTTTAAAATTTTGGAACCAAGAAAACTATTCAGATACTTTCAGTATATGTATATTAAAATAAAGTCAATAATAATAGTGTGAAGCTACAGAGTTCTGAGACATGTATTGGGTGCTAGCACCAAAATGTTAGCTACATAATTGGATGAACAAGCTTCTTCCATCTTCTAGAATTT
The DNA here is from genome assembly GCA_004027955.1 of Chaetophractus vellerosus. Classification (NCBI taxonomy): domain Eukaryota; kingdom Metazoa; phylum Chordata; class Mammalia; order Cingulata; family Chlamyphoridae; genus Chaetophractus; species Chaetophractus vellerosus. The sequence goes on along the minus strand of PVKH010004797.1, from coordinate 17,993 downwards.
CAGCTCTAAAGAAATCTGTGCTGCACAGCTGAAAAGTGATATTCTGTGGCAATGGTGGCACCTGCAGGGCACATTGAGAATAATTTATTTGTTTTTATTTTTCTAAGAATTAGAAGTAAAGCATGGATGAGTTATTATTGGTTTTCCATTGGAGTTGCCAGACAAACGTGTTTTGATACTCACTGTAGATTTAGTGTCAGATAGACCTGGATAAAGTTACTGTCCCTGATATCCACTATCTGTGGAGCTTTAGGCAAAGGCCCTTAAATTTTTAAATGCATAGTTTTCTCACTTGTAAAATGTGGATAATAATATATATCTCATAGTGGTGTTGCCTACTAAATTTTTGAGTGAATTGTATTGCCAATGGAATAAAAACTCTCCTCCCGAAAAGCATGGCCTGTGATGGTTCAATGACTAAGGCATTGTCAGGCCCCCAAAACCTGCATAAATTAGGAATTGAGATGCTACACAAATGCAGCCCACCACAGGAGCTTCAAGGATGCAATCCAGGGGCTGCCCACAGCCAGTATGTGAAGAGAAATTGCCTTGGCAAAGGAAGGCTGGGGAGAGAGAAACAGAGACAGGGACAGGGACAGAGACAGAGAGGGCACAAGCAAGCAGGACGTAGTGGCATCATTTGGTCCCATGTATCCAGGCATATTGAAAGCTCTGGATTTACCTGCGACTTTTCATTTCTAAGAACAATAAAGCCTTTTTTCTAAAGCAAGATTGAAGACTTTTTTCACTTATAATTGAAAGATTCAGCCATTTCTATTGGTGCATATTAAACCTCACTCAGAATAAAAGTATGAATTAAAAATGAGACAAAAAATAAAATTACAATTGATAACACACTCTGCTGGCCCAACAATGGAAAAATAGACAGTCTCATTTCACTGGGGAGAGTGTAAGTTTAACAACCCTTAAGGAAGATAAATTAGATATATATAATTTTTTTAATTGCAAGAATATGTATGTGTTCACCCAGTAATTATACTTAAAGAAATTTGTTTCACAGATGTATATCCATATGTACAAAGTGGTGTACGTACAAATTTATTCATTGTGGCATTGTTTGGAAAAGCAAATGTAGGAATCAAATATCCATAACTGAAGAAGCAGTTTCATTCATATGGCAGAGGACTCTAAATCCATTACAAGGAATAAGTCATTGATTTAGGAAATGATATGGAAAAGCTCTCCAAAATATATAGGTATGTTTAAAAAAGGAAAAATTAGGGCTGTGAATAGAGTGCTATAATTTGTGTGAAAGAAATGAATGGGAGAAAGGAGTCTATATTCATATTGCGTTGTATATGCTTTAAAATTTCCAGAAGAATAGACAAGTTAAAGGCCATGTAGAGGAAACTGGTGGATAGAGGACAGGGATGGAGAAAAAATTTTCAAAGAATGCCTTTTTGTACATTTTAATTATTGAACCTTGTAAATGCATAACCTATTCAAAATGAAATAACTAAAATTTCAGGGGGAAAAGTCCTAAATTATATGCTGAAGATGTGGAACTCTAAATCCATGAGGTGGGGTCCTTAGACTGAACAATATGCAGACTGAATTCCATATTCCAGAATTCTTGATCCTTTGCAGCCCTAAGAGACCGGATTGCAGAGCTGGAAAGAGATATTCCATGATTAGGGTGACACCTACAGGACATATTGAGAAGAGAATATTTCAGTTTGTTTTTTTGTGCCTTTTTTTTTTTTCATGAGAGTCATGGTAGATTAGCAGGGCATCCATGAGCAATGGTGAGCAATGGTGATTTTTCCCTTTAGAGTTGCTGGTACTGCAAACATAATTTTTCATATAAGCATTTAGGAATCTTACACTTTACAGCTAAACATGCCTGATTATAAATATTGGCTTTGTCACTCACTCTGTTACTCCTCAGTTGTGCGGCTTTTAGGGAAAAGAACTTAACATTTCTGAGCCCTAGTGTCTACACTTGTAAAATGTGAAATACGATGATGATATTACAGGTTAATGCCCCGCAGCATTTTAAGTGACTTATATTGCCAGGGAAGTCCAGAATCAGGCAAACAGCTTGTGATTACTCAATCCTTAGAGCATCCTGGGTACTCCAAGCTCATTCTAGCAGGATGTGACTTGCTAAAGGGTCACAGGCTGCAGAAGGGACCTCCTCCACCATGGTCCCCAGGTCAAAGGGACTTTGGAAGATAAAGGACAAAAGAAATCCTTCTAGGGAACAGAACCAGGGCAAGGAGATTGGCTGAGGAGCTCCGTCTGCCTCCACATCAGGGTTATCTTGCTCTCCTGTCCTGTATGCCCTGGCAAGTGCTATGGACCAGAGAACACTTTACGCTGTTTCTCATTCTCCTTCTTAACAAATGGATGTTTTCTTGTATTATCCTGTTCTTTCTTTATCTCTCCCTGTGTGCATTATGATTACACTTGAACCATAGGTTTCTGGGTCAGGAGGAACCAGGCCAGGATCTGACCAAGAATAATGCACATCACCCAGAAGCTACAGAGTCCTCGTGTGGGCTCCCTCTGGGAAAGGGTGAGTGCAGATTTAGTAGCATGCAATTATGACTTCATCAGGGAGGCATGGGTGTTTTCAAAGAGATATGTATGGATAAAAGAGTACGTGTGTGGATGTTGGGGTCTCAAGGGGGTGGACTACAGCTGAAAATAGTCACCAGTTAGCATTTTTTTTTTACCCTTCTCAACATACTACTACTTAAATTGTTCACTGATCAGACAGAATTCTCATTCTCATTCAATCCACCCATTTTGTGCGATTTTGACTTTATCCTTGGCTCTAGGAGTGGTCATGTGACTCACGCCACGCCAGTCAGTTTACTGTGCAATTCAGGTCACTGAGAATCTGGCCAAGGTTCTCTGCTGATATTGGAGCTGTGAGAATGAAGGGGAAGAGAAGCTGCCTGAGGACAGAGCTAAGGTAGAGAGCAGCTGGAGCAAGAGAGTGAGAAAGTAAGACAAAGAGCAAGAGAGAGAAATCACAGGCCTTTGTGACATAATTTAAATCTTTAGATTAAGGCCCATTGGACATTCTGCATTTATCTCCAGAATTCTTAGACATAAAACAAATATTTTTTTCATAAGCCAGATGGGGTTGGGCTTTCTATCACAATCAAAAGGGGTCTAACAAATTCAAAAAGCTCTTAAACCAAAGATACTCAAACTCACTTATAATAAGAGAAATACAGAAGGAAACTGAGATACCACTTTTTCATTCTCAGATTTATTGGCAAAAATCTAAAACATACTTTGTTGGCCAAGCTGTGGGGGAATAGACAATACCTGACTTGTAGGAGCCTAACCTTGTACAAGCCCTGTGAAGGGCAATTTGGAAATGCCCGTAAACATTGCAAATGCATGTATTCCTCATATGCATTTTCATATATGTTCACACACGTGCAAAAAGAACTATAAACAAGGTTACTCATTGTGGTATCGTTTTAATTGCAAACAAATCAGTGTGTATATTTCAATAGGGAACTGAGTGAATAAACTTAGATACATCCACACAGTGGGAATACTCTGAAGCTATTAAAAAAGGGGGGAGAGAGAAAATTTTATTTGTTCTGGTGTAGAAAGATCTCCAAAATATAGTATTAAATAGCATAATCACGGTGGAAAAAATGTTATACTACACTCTGGTATATTACCGTGCAAAATCAAAGGAGGTAATGTTTATATTTACTCGTATATGCATAAAAAGTTCTCTGGAAGGACAAAAGAAACTAATAACTTTGTTAACTTTCTGTGTGGACTTGGTGAAAGAATTTTCTTTGTACTTTTTTTGTGTGTTTTGTTTTTTTTGGTTTTTGAACCATATAAGTACATTACTTATTCAAAAATTAAGAAATAAAATTGAAAATAACAATAAACACAGGTATATGAATCGTGACACTGAATTGTCAGCTACAAAAATTGTATGTGCCAGTTTCTTCCATCTTCTAGAATGCCTGCTCTTTTGTAGCCCTGAGAGATCAGTGCTAGGAAGCTGGAAATAGATGTTCTATGATGAGGGTTCCACCTACAGGACAAAGGGAGAAATTTTCTGTGTTTGTTTTTGTTTTTGTTTTTGTTTTTGTTTTATTTTTCTGTCAGGCAAAGGAGTTTAGCAGGGCATGAGAGGGAGGGGACTACAGGCATGAATTTCTCACTGGGGTTGCTTGCTATAAGAGTTGTGCTGTTTACTAATAGAGATATTTCAGACAAAACTATTTTTATATAAGGTGCACAGGGAATCAGTGTGGAATTGAGGGGTAAGTAGAAACTCCTCTGTCCACAGCTATTGGCCCCGTGGCTTTCGACACAGGCGCTTAACATTTCTGATCTGTAGAATCTACACTAATACAATGGGAAGACTTACATTTATCTTAAAGGGTTATTGCCTCCTAAGGTTTTAAGGGAGTTATACAGCCAGACATACCCCGAGCCTGGACAATCAGCAGCCTGTCATTGCTCAAGCCCTGAGGCAGTCCCAGACCCCTAAAACCACTCCTTCAGGAAATGAGATGCTAAAAAGATACAGACTGTAGACAGGGCATTCTTGACAAAGGTCCCACTTCCAGTGGGACCATGGAAAATAGAGGCCTTGGCAGTACCTTCCAGGGAGGCCACGTCGTTTGACTAAGGAACTCACTTCACCTCAGGACTGGGACCTTGGCAAGTGCTGAAGATCACACACCACTGTGTATTGTTTCCTAGTCTTCTCGTTTCCAAACGAAACATTTTATTCCATTTGTCCTGATCGTTCCCCTTTTGTATATAAGGTAAGTTGTTTTCATTTAACCATAGGTGGTTGGACTATTAGAAAAATAACAGGAAATTAACACAGATAATTATTTTTATTAGTAGTAATAAATAACAAAAGTATAATTAACCTAAATACCCATCATTGTACATTCATACAATGGACGACTATGCAGTTTAATGCATTGATTCATAAATTCATAAAGCTCCATTATATATGTTTATGTGAAGAAAAAAGAACAAGTGCAAAATAGACTGTTTAGTATTCTGCTGTACGTGCATTAAAAGGAGCCAGTAATGTGTATTTATGTTTGTTTGTATATGCATTAAAACTCTCTGGAATAATATAAGAGGCTAATGACTGTGGTTGCCTGTTTTCAGAGGTCATGAATAGGAACTGGGAAGATGAGGCCAGGAGTGAAAAGGAGATTATTATTTTTTTTTAAAGATTTATTTATTTTATTACATATCTCCCCTTCCCCCCACTGCGGCAACGCGCCGAGAGTGGTCACTGCGCAGGCGCGGCTTTCCCCGCTTGTGGGCGGTCTCTGCGTCCGTTCACGGCCGGTTTTCAGTTCGCGGGTGGCTGGCTGCGCTCCATCCGCGGGCGACCTGCCCTGCCCGTGAAGGCTCTTGCCATGTCCGTGGCAGCTTCTTGCCCTGCCCACGGCAGCTCCGGCCCGCCCATGGCGGCTTGCCATTCTCAAGGCGGTCTGCCCGCTAGGAGAGGTCCCCAGGAATCAAACCCGGGGCCTCCCATGTGGTATGCCGGCGCCCTATCCACTGGGCTATCGAGCTGGCCCCAGGAGATTATTTGTAATACACCTTTTATACTTTCTTATTTTTAAGTCATGTAGTCTCTATTTTAAAAATTATAAATGCATATTTTTTTAAAAAAGCACAATCTGGAAGTATATATTGGAGCTACAGAACTCAAAACACATGGGTGGGTTTACCAATATGAACTGGGAGCCACATCACTTGGCTTCCTCCATCTTCTATTATTTCTGGTCTGTTGCAGCCCTGAGAGATCAGAGCTGAAGCTCTAGAAAGAGATAGTCCATGGTTATGGTGGCACCTGCAGGGTAAACTAAGAATTTTTGTTTGTTGGTTTTAGTTTTTTCTGAGAGGCATGTGTTGGAGGTAGTGACTGTTGATTCTCCAATGGAATAGTTAAGCAGGAAAGTTTTAATAATGGCTGATGAAATATGGTAACCAAGGGCATATTTATACTGATTACACTGGGCAGAGAGCACAGAATGATGAGATACATGTAGGTTTCAGAGCCTCATAGACTTGGATTCACATTTTTCTTTGTCATTTTAGGTAAAATGCATCTCTAAGCATTAAGTTTTTTCATGTGTAAATATGGACAAACCTGCCCATTCTGCAAAGTTGGCATAATAATGTAGTTTTGTAATGTGCTGAGTTTGAGGTCTGGCACGTAGTCAGTTTTCAATATTCAGTAGTACTTTTCTTTATATCCACAAGGCTGATGGCCCTATAGGCTCATCTTATTTCAACCCAACACCCACTTGATGCAAATTCAGGCTTTTTCTAATTTTCCACCAACAAGCTCATCACACCAAGCACAATTTAGCTTTCTTGCAGCTCTTAATATCAAACTAGCAACAGCTGAAGTAGGCTTCATATAATGAATGAATAGATAGATCTGGAACCTGGCAGAAAAGTCCATGTGGACACTGATAACCCAAGATGGCTGCTGGAAGAGCCTCCCAAGATTTCTCCCAGAAGCCAGAAGCTCCAGATAATTCTCCCAGGACATTATCATTGGCTCCAGCTGGGGGATTGATGGGTGGGGTAATCGATCAAAACAGCAAACACCTGGGACTCCTCCCATACCATTAGCAAAGGGGTGGAATAATTAACAATTTAAAAAAGCAGGTGCAAAGTTCAACTTGCCCCTTCTGCTCCTGTTCCTGACCCCAGTTTCCCTGCTGCTGCTGTGCTTGGGGCCCTCGAGGCTTCTGCACCCTGCTCTCACCATGGCCGCCCTGCACAGACCAACACGCAAGTAAAACCTGGGCATTTATAATCTATAATGGGAAATTGTAGTCTATAAATCAGCCCTCTCTATCACTCTTCAGCCTCTTACCCTCTACCGGGGACCCGTGACCTGTTATTTTCTCCCATTTCTCTTCTCTCCCTATCTTAATAAATTGTTGGCCTCACTCACCTGACGTGCTCTGAAATTCATTTCCGCAGCATAAGTCAAGAACCTAGACTAAATCCAGTAACACAGCCCAAACCCCCAACCCACTCCATACTCTCATGATTTGGGTGTTTGCTTTTTCAGGTAAAATATCAAAATATTATGTTTATGTGTTTTCACTTTACTGAAACTAACATGCATTTATTCATACAATAATATGACATTTTCCTCTTCTGAGACCACTTTCAAGTTTGAGTCTGACCTTTCTTCACCTTCAGAACGTAAAGGTTCTTCGGAATCTCTGTTGGCCTTATGTATATATGTACACCATCACATTTTTAGTGTGACATACTCCTGTATGAGTGTAAGATCAAAGCAAAATAGAATTTGAGATTAAGAATGGAAAGAAATCCATTAATAATTTTACATCATGAATAGATATGAAAGATTTGGAAATCAGTGGAAGGGTTATTTACTGAGGAAATAAACTAGACAGACACAATTCCTAAAAGTAATTCTTGGCATCCAATGAACTTTAGAAAATAATGTGGAATTACATCTAAAACTAAAATGGAAGGTGGATTGATTTCTTGCTTCCTTGATATTTAGACCAAAGAGAGAAGGGAAAACTACACAATGAAAAGATATGATGATAACTATTTATAGCAATAGAAGATTTACACGGAATTAGGGAAACACAGGAGAAGAAAGAAGCCTGTGTTTCCAAGCAGATGGTACTGCATATCATACATACTATGATGGAGATAATGGCCCAGGAGATTTCAGTGATCTTGATGACAACAGTTACAGAGGGTGACCAGTAAAGAAACTAAACATCTGTGCTAGGGAACTTAAAGTAGGCTAAATAAAAAAATGAGCCCATAGTATCTAAAATATATTTGTAATACATAATATTGCTGATTATAAATATTGTTAAGGTATTCAGACAGCAAGTTGGAGAATTAGCAATCACATGGCAATATATAGCTATATGGACATCATGCCCCATGTTACTACTAAACTAAGGTAAAAACTGACAGGAGGGGTTGGCATTCAGACAGCATAAAAGTCACAGTTACGTGCTATTTTCATTGTGGGAAAATTTGTTTAAACTTTTATTCATTTCTTTAATACATATAGATGCAAGATGGAGAATTAGGTGGCCAATCCCAAACATCCATGAAAGGATTACAGAAAAAGCAAAACTGTGCTGATGGAGCCAAGATAGATAATACGGGCAAAATGCACACATATAAGAGAATCATTATTCAGACAAATGTAGATGAAACTAACATTGGAACACTTATAAGGCAGGATTTCCCCAGGAGAGAACTACACTTATGGGGAGCTACTAAAAGTACAGGAAGGGTGTAATTATGTCCCAGATGAGAAGATAAACATGGTTAGGGCAGTACTGTTAAACTACCGAAAGATATAGAGAAGATTATTGGGTGCCAGAGTGGACGTTAGGGAAATAGGTTTTGATTGGGTTTTTTTTTTGTTTTGTTTTGTTTTTTAAATAGGCAAGCCAAGAAATCTGTTAGCTCAGAAAATAAAAGAAAGTACAGGAAGGCCTCTTTTGTTTAATCTGGTCATGAAAATAAATAGATTATACCCATTTTAAGGACAGGTAACCCCCCATGAGACAGAATATTCGACTACACAGGGATAAATGATCTTCATGCAGCCTAAAACAAAAGAACCTCTACCTTTCCAACAAAGGGAAAAAACGAGTGGCCTGTTACAGTCAAAAAGTAAAGCCCAGGCAAAGGACAGAGACAACCCATAGCTCCAAACCAGGAATTTGGCATTCTTGTATCTTCTCAGGTCAGGAAACAATTGCCTCTATATTGCCTATAAAAATGAAATTGGAAAAAAAAAAGGATTATTGGATATAGGAACCCAAATATTAAGAATTTCAGGGAAATTAGCAAAGTATAAATAGGGAAAATAGAAAAGTAAAATTTTAAATGCAGGGAGAAGCCACATTAGCAGACCTAAGATCTTCTCCTTGTCTTCTCAGAATTTATAAAGTATCCTTAATACCAAATGCTAAATGAATAATTGGAACAAGCACAATAAAAGAAAATCATAAGATATGGGAGAAAACAAAGTAAATTTAGCAAGATATATTTCAATCAGAGGGACAAAATTGTCACCAGTGACATTTCCCATACTGACATAGACTCAACTTGACATGATGCATTGTCTTTTTAAATATATATTACTCCATGAGTTTTGTTAATAATTTGCTTAAGATTTTGTATCTGTAATTATGAGGCTTATTGTCCCATAATTTCTCTTTCTTGTATGGTCTTTGTTGAATTTTGGAATCCACGTTATGCTAGTATTATAACATGGGCTGTGGTGTGTCGCAGCTTTATTCTCAAAAGTTTGGTAGAACTTACGTGCTATTTTCATTGTGGAAAAATTTTTTTAAACTTTTATTCATTTCTTTAATACATATAGATTGTATCTGAATAGATTTAGATTTTCTTTTTGTTATTGAGTCAGTTTGGTAAGTAATATTTTTCTAGAAATTTGTCATTTCATCTGGGTTTTCAAATTCATTGACATGAAATTGTTGTTGAGGTAGCAGTAGCAATACCAGTTCAGTAGTTTCTTTTTGATAAATTTTTATTTTAAATAATGATAGATTCACAAGAAGTTGCAAAATAGTGCAAAAAGTTCGCGTGTACTCTTCACCCAATGTTCCCCAATACTAACATCTTACATAATTACAGTACATTATCAAAACCAGGAAGCCAACATTGGCATGACCCTATTAACTAGACTGCAGACTTTCCTAGGGTATCACCAGGTTTTACATGTACTCTTTTTGTTTGTGTATAGGTCTATGAAATACTATCACTTGTATAGAGTTATGTAACCACCAACACAATCAAAATATGTCACTGTTCCATCATTACAAAGGAACTCTGTTATGCTACAATTTTATAGTAATATCCACCTTTACCACCCCTCTCCATAACCCCTGAAAACCATGGATCCATTCTCCATTTCTATAATTTTGTCATTTCAAGACTGTTATATAAATAGAATCATGTGGTATATAAACTTTTGATATTAGCTTTTTCACTCAATATAATAACTTGAAATCAAAGTTGTATGTATCAATAATTGGTTTATTTTTATTGTTGAATAGTAATCCATTGTGTATACTACAGTTTGTTTATTCATTCATCCATTAAAAGACATGTGGGTTATTACCAGTTTGGGAGTATTATTATTATTTTATTATATATCCCCCCCTTTCTGCTTGTTCTTGCTGTGTTCATTTTTTTGCGATCTTCTGTGTCTGCTCGTCTCCCCCCCATTGCGGGGGCCCGCCAAGTCAGCTCACCACGCAGCGGCCTTGCCTGCTTGCCAGCGGCTTTGCCCTGCCCACGGCGGCTTTTGCCTTCTCAAGACAGTCTGCCCGCTTAAGGAGGCCCTGGGAACCGAACCCAGGGCCTCCTATGTGGTAAACCGGCGCCCTACCAATTGAGCTACAGCTGGCCCCTGGGAGTATTATTTTTAAAACCATTCCAATAAACATTTGTGGGCAGGTTTTGTGTGAGCATAAGTTATTATTTTTTAGGATAAATGCCTAGGTGGCTGGATTGTATGGTAAATATATTCCTAATTTTATAAGTACCTAACTCTTTTCCAGAGTAGCTGTACTATTTTACATTTCCATCTGCAGTATAAAAGAAATTCAGTATCTCAGCATCTTCATCGTTCTAATAGTTAAATAGTGGTATCTCATTGTGTTTTTCATTTGTATCTCCTAATGACTGAGGATGTTGAACATCTCCTAGTTGCAATCCATATACCCTCTTTAGTGAAGTGTGTGTTTCAGGTTTTTTTGCCCTTTTTCTATTTGGATTGTTTGGTTTTCTAATTGGGTTGTTTGATTTTAAGCTTAGAGAGTTCTTTATATATTCTAGGTACAAGTCCATTGTCAGATATATGATTTGCATAAGCTTTTCCAGTCTGTGGCTTGATTTTATATTCAATTAGGGTTTTTCACAGAGCAAAGTTTTTAATTTTAATGAAATTCAATTTATACATATTTTCTTTCATGAATCGTGTGTTTGGTGTCATGTCAAAGAACTCTTTGTTTAACCTTAAGTCACAAAGATTTTATCTAAAAGTATTAAATTTTACATGTAGATTTATGATCTACTTTGAGTTAATTTTTGTTTAAGGTGTGAGGTTTAGGTCAAAATTCGTTTTTTGCCATGGATGTCCAATTGCTCCAGCATCATTGTTGAAAGGACTATTCTCTTCCTTCAAATGGGTTTTGCACCTTTGTCAAAAATCTGTTGGCCAGATTTGTGTGGCCCTATATCTAGGATCTCTATTCTGCTCCATCAGTCTGTCTATCCCTCTGCCAATGCAACACTGTCTTAATTACTGTCACTATATAATAAATCTTAAACCTAGGTAGTGTGAGTTCTCCAAATTTATTCTTTTTAAAAATTAAAAAAATAGTTTAGCCTACTCTAGTTTGTTTTTTTTCAACTTTGCATGGAAATTTTATATTAAGCTGGTCTATATCTACCAAAAGGTTATTTTTATAGGAATCACACTAAATATATAAACCATTTTATGAAATTGCTATCTTTACCATGTTGAGTCAATCTATAAACATAATATGTCTCTCCAATTAATTAGTGCTTCCTTAATTTCTTTCATCAGCATTTTGTACTTTGCAGCCTACAGTTATGTATATGTTTTGTTAGAATCATACCTAGTATTTCGTTTTTTGAGTGATTCTAATTGGTCTTGTGTTTTATATTTTTCTTGTTGTTCACTGCTAGTATATAGACATATATGCTTCCTTTTGGAAGGTGGAGTTTGTATCCTAGGATCCTGTTAAACTCACTTATTAGTTCTAGGAATTTTCCATGTGTTTTTGTAGATTCTTTGCAGAATATGCAGACTAGTGTCTGAGCGACTAATGTAGTCCCATGGTTTTTGTAAATAAACTTTTATGAAAATATCCTCATTTTTTACATATTTTTATGACTGAATGAAAAATAGTTTTGAATAGTTGTGACAGAGACCGTGTTGACTACAGAGATGAAATTACTTACTCTCTGGCCCTTTATACTGTCAAAAGAACTGCTACTGCAAATAGAAAGAAGAGAGCTTTATCGAGTTTAACATTTCATGAATTAGGCAACACCAAGAAAAAGCAGGTGCTCCAAAGTGTTCAGGGATGGCATTGGGGATTTATAGTCCAAAAGGAAAAAAGGGGGCGGGGCAGGGTTGGAGGAGCATGGCAGCTATCAGGTAAGCTCTGTTCTAGTGGATTATTGGAACATCTAAGCAGAAAAAAACTTGTCCAAAATTGGTTGATCAGAGATGAGACTCTTTTTCTTGTCCTATTTCCTGCAAGTCCCATTCTCCAAGCTGCTCATTACCAAAGTCTGATTAAGTAAGCATAGGGTATTCACCTTGTGCAACTCTTGCACCTCCTTTACTGAAAGCCATTTTGTAACCAAGAGCCTGAAGGTCAATTTAGAGCTCCTTTAGCAATAAGAAAAGTTTGCTGACAGCTGATGTAGACAATCATATTATATGAAAATAGGGACAGTTTTATTTCTTCCTTTGCTATCTGTGGTAGATTGAATTATGTACCCCAATTTAGACATGTTCTTAATCTTAATCTGCATTCCTAGAGGTGTGAACCCATTATAAATAAGTTGTCTTGAAGATTATATCTTTAGTTAAGGTGTAGCCAACTGAAGTAGGATGGGCCTTAATCTGAATTACTGGAGTCTTTATAAAGCAGAAGAAATTCAGACATAGAGAAAGCCACAGGGATGAGCCTGAAGCTAGAAGTAAATGGAACCTGGAAGAGAAAGGAGAAAACATCAGCATGTTATGCAAAACAGGGACACAAGCCAAAGAACCCAAAGCACCACAGGCCACCGTAACAGAATGCTACAGACTGGGGAGAAAACGTTGCTTTGTGAAAACTTGTTGGACTTCTAGCCTCTGATACCATGCTCATTGTGTGGTACTTGTCATAACAGCCTCGTAAACAAAGACATTATCTGCACGCCTTTTATATCCTTTTTGTCATTATTGTACTGCCTAGGATTTCCAGAACTATGTTGAATAAAAATGGTGAAAGTGGGCAAACTTTTCTTGTTCTCACTTTTGGAGGGAATCCATTCAGTCTTTCACTGTCACATAGTATGTTTGCTGTAGGTTTTTATAAATTCTCTTTATCACGTTGAAGAAGTTCCCCTATATGCTTTGTTTTATGAGAGTTTTAACATAAAAATGGGTGTTGAATATTTTTTCATTGCTTTTTCTGTGTTAATTGTTATGATTTTCTTTACCTGTTAATATGTTGAATTATATTGATTTTCAAATATTGAAACAATTTCACATCCCTAGAATGAATTGCACTTGATTGTGCATTATAATTCTTAATATATTGCTGGATATGAGTTAATATTTTCTTGATAATTTTTCATCTAAGTTTTAAGGAATATAGTCTTTGCTTTGGGTATAAAGGTAATGCTGGCCTTTTAAAGTGATGTGAGTAGTGTTTTTCTTCTCTTCTGTTGTCTGGAAAAGATTGCACAGAATTGGAATTAATTCTTGTTAATAAGTTTGAGAGAATTCTCTAGTGAAACCATATGAAACTAAAGAATTCTCTTTTGGAATGCTTTTAATAATGGATTCACTTTCTTTAAGAGTTATGACTATTCATATTTTCTGTTCATCTTTGTGATTTTTGGTAAATTGTGGTTTTCATGGAATTAATTTCCTCTAAGTTGTCAAGTATAAGTGTAAAGTTGATGGTAGTGTTCCCTTTATATATATTTGTTGTTGTTGTTGTTACAGAAAGGGGGGGCCCTTTCTGCTTGCTCTTGCTGTGTTCATTTTTGTGTTCTTCTGTATCTGCTCTGTCTCCCCTGTTGCGGCAACGTGCCGAGTCAGCTCACCACGCGGGCGGCTCTGCTCCGTTCGCGGGCGGCTCTGCTTCCGTTTGCAGGTGGCTCTGCTCCGTTCGCAGGCGACTTGCCTTGCCTGTGACGGCTTTGCCCTGCCCGTGGCAGCTCTGCCACGCCTATGGCAGCTTGCCTTTCTCAAGGCAGTCTGCCCGCCCGGAGAGGCCCCTGGGAACCGAACCCGAGGCCTTCCATGTGGTGAACCGGCACCCTATCCACTGGGCTACAGCCGGCCCCTCCTTAATATATTTTTAATATCCTCAGGTTTTGTAGTGCTAGTCACTCTTTTTACCTGATGTTAGTAATGTATCTTCTTCTCTTTGTCAGTCTTCTTAGAGGTTTATATATTTTATTTATCTTTTCAAATAATTAGCTGTTGGCTTGATTTGTTTTCTCTATTGCTTTTATGTTTTCAAGTCCATTGATTTATGTTCTTATCTTAATTATTTCCCTTCTTTCTGCTTGCTTTAAGTTAATCTTGCACTTGCTTTCAACCTTCCTGAGACTCCTATAGTTCTGTCCAGTTCTTAAGCCTTTTGCTAACTTGATTCTACATGGATTTCCTGAGGGTCTACTCCGAACTTTGACTACAAATTTAAAGTATCCCTTACTCCATTGTCCTCCTTTGTGTAGCCCTTTCCCCATTCTCCAGTTGGGAAGGGGAGGAGCACTGTTTAGTTCCTGCAGTGATATGCTCTCCCCAGTGTCTTCATATATACCACACTGGTGGGAAGTATGAAGAGCAGTGACTAATTACTGCCTGGAGAGGTTGGAAGTCAGGGTTCTGCCTATCATCTCCATGCTGACCACAGTGCCTGATGGGTTGGGGAAGGGTATGCTTTTTTAAAAAATTGTGCTAAGCTGGAGTAAGTTGGGTACTGTCAAAAGAGTAAGATCAAGCTGGGTCACTCTTTTCCCAATTTTTTGGCTAGAGGAAATGGGCTTTTCTTGGTGGGTTTTTGGCCTATGCTCACTGGCATATCTAGGTTGTGTTCTTTTCCAGTGCTCTAGCTGGGATGTATAAGAGGCAAAAGAAAAAAAAAAAAAAAAGAAGAAGGGAGGGGGAGGATTCTCTACCATGTCATTCCTTATCCCATCTGTTTGGAACTGGCAGCTCAGTGGTTTCTTAATCTCTAGATAGCCACTAAAGTGCCATGGCAGCTTCTGACTCCTCTTCCTACAGCCCTTCCAAAGATGTTTGTAAGAATTAATTTCCTGTATTAAATCCCTTTCTTCATTTCTATCAGTGAAATTCAACATGTGTTTATTTAGTTCCTTCTGAATAGTTTCCATTTTGTCAAGCCAAGACGTAAAGGACAAAGTCACCTTTTTTTTTTTTTTTTAAAGATTTATTTATTTTATTACATATCTCCCCTACCCCCCCCCCCGCTGCGGCGACGCGCCGAGACTGGTCACTGCGCAGGTGCGGCTTTCCCTGCTTGTGGGCGGCTTCTGCTTCCATTCACGGCCGGCTCTCAGTTCCCGGGTGGCTGGCTGCACTCCATTCATGGGCGACCTGCCCTGCCCGTGGCGGCTTTTGCCCTGTCCGTGGCAGCTTTTTGCCCTGCCCACGGCGGCTCTGGCCCGCCCATGGCGGCTTGCCCTTCTCAAGGCCGTCTGCCCGCTAGGAGAGGTCCTCGGGAACTGAACCCGGGGCCTCCCATGTGGTATGCCGGCGCCCTATCCACTGGGCTATCCAGCCGGCCCCCAAAGTCACATTTTTGAAGAAGGAAGCATTCCATTTTTTTCCCAGTAAAAAATATTTACCTTCTTCACAATAATTTCAGTCTCACTATCACCAGTTGAATAAAAAAATGATGTAAATTGAGTAATTTGTAATAACAGATTTCCACCTTTAACAAGGGCATTTACTAATCTAAAGTCAGCATATTTTAAAATATAAATCTGCTATACACAGTAAGTGTATAGTAAAAGTTGTGAACTTACAAAACAAACATGCTGATTGTCATTCAGGGCTGCCATACATCACCCCACCACCACCACCTTGCATTATTGTGAAATAGTTGTTACAAACTGTGAAAGTGCATTGTATATTTTAATGCAACTCAATTTGCCTAACTAAGCTCTGGGCAAACTCACTGGAAGGTAACCTCCACCATAGTTACTATTGGTTTCTTGGATGTCTTTTTTAACTTCTTACTGTAGTAACTTATGTAGAACTCAACATTTCCCATTTTAACCACTTTATACAATTCAGTGGTATTAATTATATTCACAATATTGTGCTACCATCACAAACGTCCATCACCCATACTTTTTTGTTACCACAAACAAAAACTCTGCACCATTAAGAAATAACTACCCATTTTTCCCTACCTGCACCCCCCTCCCAAACCCTGGTAACCTGTCATCTACTTTCTGTATCTATGAATTCACTTATTCCAGGTATTGCATGTAAGTGAGATCATACAATATTTATCCTTTTTCTTCTGCTTATTTCCTTCAACATGATGCCTTTAAGTTTCATCTGTGTTGTCGCATGTATCATTTTTTACAGCCAAATAATATTCCATTGTAGGTATATAGTACATTTTGTTTATGCATTCATCTATTGATGGGCACTTGGGTTGCTTCCACTTTTTGGCTATTGTGAATTACACTGCTATATATATTGTTCTATAAATATCTGTTGGAGTCTCTACTTTCAACCCTTTCAGGTATATACACAGAAGTGGGATTGCTGGGTCATATGGTAGTGCTTACATTCACCTTTCTGATTTCCACAGTGGCTGCACATTTTACAATCCCACCAATAATGGATTCCAACTTCTCTGCATCCTCCCTAACACTTGTTATTTGCTGGTTTTAAAAAATTAATAGCAATCCTAGTGGATGCAAAGTGTTATCTGGTGGTTTTGATTTGCATTTCCCTGATAACAAATGAATTATGTTGAACATCTTTTCATGTGTCTATTGGAATTTGTATATCTTCTTTGGGGAAATGTTTATTCAAGTCCTTTACCCATGTATTTTTTAATTGGGTTAGTTATCTTCTTGTTGTTGAGTTGTAGCAATTCTTCATATATCCTGGATATTAAACCCTTATTAGATATATAGTTTTCAATTATTTTCTTGTTGCTCATGCTTTTGGTATCATATCTAAAAAATCACTTCCAAATCCTAGGTTATAAGGGGTTTCCCCTATGTTTTCTTCTAAGGGATATGGTTTTAGCACTTAATCAATGAAGAATTAAATTTTGTTTATGAATTCATGTAGAGGTCCAATTTCATTTTTGCATGAAGATAGACAGTTTTACTGCATAATTTGTTGAAGAGATTATTTTTCCTCATTTAATGTACTTGATACCCTTATCAAAAATCTGTTGGCCATAGATGTGTAAGTTCATTTCTGGACTCTCATTTCTATTCCATTGGTCTATATGTCTCTCTTTATGTCACACTATTTTGATTAATGTGACTTTGTAGTAAGTTTTGAAATTGGGTAGGGTGAGACCTCCAACTTTGTTCTTTTTGTTTTCAATATTGATTTGGCTTTTCCGAGTGCTTTGTGATTCCATTTGAATTTGAGCATCTGGTTTTCTTTCTGCAAAAATGGCTGCTGGGATTTGGGGGTTGCATTGAATCTGCAGATCCTTTGGGTAGTATTGACTTCTTAACAATAGTAAGTCTTCCTATCAATGAGCATGGGAAGTCTTGCCAATTAGTTCTTCTTTAACTTCTTTCAGCAGTGTTTTCTAGTTTTCAGTGTATAAGACCTTCACCTCGTTGTTAAATTTATTTCTAGATATTTTATTCTTTTAGATGCTACTTGAATGGAATTTTTAAAAAAAAACAATTTTTGAAGCATACCATTCATACATGAACATACATAAACTATAAGTGTTCAGTAAACATCATGATCTTACAAAACAAACATGCATTACATCATACAGGGTTCCCCCACGTTACCCCCCACTCCAAACACCCTGCATTGTTGTGAAACATTTGTTAACAAATCATGAAAGAGCATTGTCAAAGTATTATCACTAACTATAGTCCGAATCTTCCTCCCCTATACATTTTTTAAGGATTTATTTATTTATTTATTTACTTTTATC
>PVKH010004796.1:7442-22993 GCA_004027955.1 Chaetophractus vellerosus | reverse complement strand
GGTTTTTGTTTTTTTTTTTTGAGGGGGGGGACCTGGGAATTGTCATGGATGATGCTGCAATGGAGGATGTAGGCCAGTTTGTATGATCATGTATCATTTGGAGCTGTAAGGAAGAGAGGGTTGTCTATGGCCTGAACTGTGATCTATGCCTGATGGCAAAGCCCCAAAATGTGTGTATCTATCAGAGGCATTATGCCACACTGAGGGATGTGCATGTGGGGGGTTGTGGGAGGGGTGGGTGGGTGGCATATGGGTACTCCTGGAATCTCTGTGTAACATTTATGTAATCAATGTATCCTAAAAATGTATATAGATATATAAAAAATAAATAAAAAATCAATTAAAAAAAGATATTTGCTTAATTCTCTTTCAATTTCTTCTATGACCTACTGATTCTTTAAGAGTGTGTTCTTTAATCGCCTTATATTTATGAATTTTCCCTTTTTCTTTTTCTGTACATTATTGATTTCTAGCTTCATTCCATTATGATTAGAGAAATTGTTTTGTATACTTTCAATCTTTTGAAATATATTGAGACTTGTCTTGTGAACCAACATATGGTCTATCTTGGAGAAGATTCATGGGCACACAAAATAAATGTATATCCTGCTGTTTTGGGGGACAATGCTCTATACATGTCTTTTAGGTCATGTATATTTATCATATTATTCAAGTTCTCTGTTTCTTTATTTATCCTCTGTCCATATGTTCTATCCAATACTGACAGTGGTGGTTTGAAGTCTACACCTACTATTGTAGAGACATCTATTTCTCCCTTCAGCTTTGCCAGTATGCGCCTCATGTATCTTGGGGCACTGAAGTTAGATTCATAAATATTTAGTATATTTATTTCTTCTTGCTAACTGTCCCTTTTATTAATATATAATAACCTTCTTCATCCCTTATAGCAGTTTTAAACTTAAGATCTATTTTGTCTGATATTAATATTGCTACTCCAGCTCTTTTTTGGTTACTATTTGCATGGAATATTTTTTTCCAACCTTTCACTTTTAACTTGCTTCTGTCATTATGTCTGAGGTGAGTCTCTTGTAGACAAAATATAGATGGCTCATATTTTTTATCTGTTCTATCAGTCTATGTATTTTAATTTGGGAGTTCAAGCCACTAACATTTAATTTTATTGCTATAACAGCATTATGTACTTCATCCATTTTGACTTTGGCTTTCTGTTGTCATATTGTACTGTTGTCTATTTTTTTACCCTTTAATTTACCCTTTATAATAATCTTCATTTCTACTCTTCTCCAATTCTCTCACCCTTGTTTTTTCCTTTCAGGCTACAGTGCTTCCTTTAGCATCTCTTTTAATTCTGGTCCTTTGTTAACATATTTCATCAGTTTTTGTTTCTCTGTTAAGACTTTGAATTCACCCTCATTTTTGAAGGACAGCTATGCCAAATACAGAATTCTTGGCTGGCCATTTTTCTCTTTCAGTATGTTACATATTTCATACACTTCCTTCTCTCCTCTATGGTTTCTGATGAGGGCTTGTTACTTAATCTTATTGAAGTTTCTTTCTATATGATGTTTTTCTTTTTTCTTGCTGCTTTCAGAATCT
Source organism: Chaetophractus vellerosus (assembly GCA_004027955.1). Taxonomy (NCBI): domain Eukaryota; kingdom Metazoa; phylum Chordata; class Mammalia; order Cingulata; family Chlamyphoridae; genus Chaetophractus; species Chaetophractus vellerosus. Next base: position 21,415 of record PVKH010004796.1, on the reverse strand, counting down.
TCTCTTTATCTCTAATATTTATTGTAGGTATCTCAGGGTAGTTCTATTTGAATTTATTCTGTTTGTTGTGCATTGTCCTTCCTTGATATTGATATCTATGTCTTTCATAAGATTAGGGAAGTTTTTAGTCTTTATATTCATAAAATTCTTTCTGCTCCTTTTCCATTTTTTTCTCCTTCTAGGTTACCATTAATGCTTATGTTTTTTTCATTTCTCATAGTCATTCAATTCCCTGAAACTCTGTTCCACATTTTCCATTCTCTTCTCCTTATGTTCTCCTGTCTTTTCCAGTTCACATGTTCTGTTTTTGAGCAATTCAAATATGCTCTAATGTATTTTCAATCTCATCCATCTTGTCTTTCATTCCCATAAGGTCTGTTACTATTCTTTGCAGACTTTCAAATTGTTCTTTATGCTCACCCAGTGTCTTTGTATTATCTCTTTATTCATATTTTCTTTCAACTCTTTATATTTACTTAGGGAAATTGTATAACATTTGTTAATTGTATTAAATCCTGTATCTTTTCAGGATATTTGATTTGTTCCTTTGGCTGGACCATCTCTTCCTGTTTCCTAGAATGGCTTGCAATGTTTTGTTGATGTTTAGGCATCTGAACATGTTGGTAAATTATTCTGATAGCCAATTTTTTTCTATTGCTTATTGTTATTATTCTTTCAAGCTCTTCTTTGATATTTGGTGCAACTTACCCTAAATCTTTAAAATTGCCCAACTTAAGTTATCAAAATCATGCCAGGGAGTCACTAATGCAGTGCAGATTTTCTCCCACAAGTTAGGGAATAGAGAGACCCAATTGCAGTTTTTGTCCATGAAACTTCCAGACCAGCCAGCATATGGTGCTCATTGGAGCACCTTTCAATGGAGATGTATCTCTTGGTTTTCCTTTGTTTTGGTCAAAACAGACTCTGCTGGCTGAATTCACTGAAGAAAAGCCACCTGACTTCTCTCCCTTTTCCATTGGAACAGCCAACAGGGAGGAAGATGTCTTCTCGCCTCTCAGTCAGCTGCAATGAACCAGGGGTTTTACCCCGGCTTAATGTGCTGATGGTGGGGAAGGGAGTCCATCCCAATGGCTTTAGTTTTAATAACTTGCAGTTTGTTGTTTTTTTCTATCTCTGTCCCTCACCCTCCTGGGAGTCGTGAAGCACTATCCTCGTCTGCTCACCCCAAAAGTAGGTCCCTCAGGCAGCTTTTGGCTCTTTCTCCATTGTTTTTGTGAGAGAGCTTAGCTTTGTCTTCCTAATCTGTTGTCACCTTCCCACAATCCTCCCTGTAGTATGTTTTAAATGCAGGTAGTGTGATTACTCCAATTTCATTTTTCTTTTTCAATATGTCTTAGGCTATTTGGTGTGACTTGCCCTTCCAAATAAATTTCATAATTCACTTTTCCAATTCAGTAAAAAATGCTGTTGTAATTTTTATTGAGATTGCATTAAGTTTGTAAATAAATTTTAGTAGGAGAGATATCTTAATGATGTTTAGTCTTCCAATTCATGAACATGGAATATTCTTCCATTTATTTTGGTCTTCTTTGATTTTCTTTAACAATGCTGTGTACTTTTCTGCATGCAAGTCCTTTATGACTTTAGTTAAGTTTATTCCTAGTTAATTGAATCTTTTATTTGCTATTGTAAATGAAATTTTTTTCTTGATTTCCTCCACAAGTTGCTCATTAATAGTGTACAGAAATACTACTGATTTTTTGCATGTTGATCTTATATCCTGCCATAATACCAAACTTTTTTTATCAGTTCTAGATGCTTTGTTGTAGATTTCTCAGGGCTTTCTATGTATATGATCATGTTACCTGCAAATAGTGAGAGTTTTACCTTTTCCTTTCCAATTTGGATGCCTTTTCTATCTTTTTCTTGCCTAGGTGCTTGAGTAAGTACTTCTAACAAAATGTTAAATATAAGCTCCCCAGACACTTAAACCTTTGGTCTGTTCATATGCCAGTTGAGCCCTGAAGTTCAGCAGAGTTGCAATACCTACTCTCCAGTTCATTGGACTCACCCAAGACAACTGACAAGGAGGTGATGATAGACAATGACCATCCCAAGGAACAGAGAGTATTTGTAACAGCAAATAAGATTGTCCCATCAATCTGTCCCATGGAATGTAAGTACCCTCTCATTAGAAACAGAGTGGGCATCATCATCCCCAAATCCTTAAGATTGGGGAATGAACAATAGAGTAGACTTATTATTTTTCTGTTATAGACTTATTATTATTCAAGAAATGGAAGAATTTTTATCATTGATATAAAGGCAGTGGTCACCAGAGGTTCTGAGGTGAGGGAGAAGGAAAAATAAGTGTAACATGGGGGCATTTTCAGGACTTTGGAATTGTCCTGCATGACATTGCAATGATGGATACAGGCAATTATACATTTTGTCATAACCTATAAAATTGTGCAGTGCAAATTGTAAAATATAATGTAAACTATAGTCCATGAATAGTAGCAATGCTTCCATATGTGTTCATCAATTGTAACAAATGTACCACATCAATGATAGATGTTGTTAATGTGGCAAAGTGTAGAAGGGGAAGGGATGGGGCATTTGGGAATCCTCTATTTGTATGTAATATTTATTTAATCTTCGTTTTTTAAAAAAGAACAACTAAATAATTGTTTTCATATAGCAAACTCATATAGGAACATGAATATAAAACTTAAGTACTCAGCATCTGTAACTACTATATTCTACATAATTGTTTGATAGCATATCATTAAAAAATGCATGGCCCACTGTGTGTTCATGGAAATAGACTAAGGTGTCCAGGCTCTAAACAGAGGCCTTAGTGCTGCAGAAAGGCAAGATTTCATCTTCCTTAGCAAGAGGAAGCTGGGAGCTAAGAGTAAGGGGAAGTTGCCACCCACTCAGGCTAACCGCATCTTGACACAATAAGAAGTAAAGAAGATAAAACAAACTCTTAAAATAAGCTTGAACGTGTTGGTGTGAACATCAGTGTCCACAGTAGGAGTTGTATACCCTTTCTTTTACCTTAGAATATATGAAGACAATGTAAATTCTGTTACGAAGAACTTATTTCTGATGTAATCAAAGTGTTCATCAAAAACCAAAGAACAATTAACACTTTTACTAATAGAAGTGGAACATGTAGAAATCTATAAAACACAAATTATCAAGTGGATTTATGTTCAATAACCCAAATATAAAAGGAATTTTTATATTTTATAAAAGCCTGTATAAAAAGCATTAATATTTGAAGTTTTAATTTAAAATTTAATATTTTAATATTTGAAACCCCAGGACTACTTCTTTGGCTATAATCAACAAAATTACTCATGGAAGCCATGGAAATTCCATGATTTCTTAGTAGAGAAATCAAATTCCTAGGATTTATAATATATAGGAGCAAAATACTTAATGTATTTTGTGTAAAAATCTAATGCTCTAAAACAAAGTTTCTGTAAATGTAGTTTGATGAGGCTCTGCTACCAGATTCATCTTTTTGGATAAAAGCAGATTTCTGGGCTACATGATCTACCTACTGTGGAGCAAGTTACTACAATGGTGTATAGTAGGAACATAGTTTCAGGGCACAACAGAAACTCAGAAAATGATCTCTTTATTACTTGTATAGTATGAAGATTCCAGAAAGGGCAAATAATCTCTTTGACACTAAAACAGCTTAGAGTCCAAAAGAGTGGGGGAAGGAGTCTCATTACAACTGGTCTCCCAGGATGGTCAAAACTGCTCTTCATCAGGGTTGGTAGGTGGCAGTTTGACATGCCCCTCTTTGCTTCTGCTAAGAGATACCAATATCTCTCTCATATATCGGATACAAACATATTGTTTGAATATGTTTGTATCCACTTTAGGTGGTGGGGATACTGGTTCTGTGACTGAGCATTCCTGTTCCTGATTTCTGGGTTTAAGATCTGTCAGGACTTATTCATTAGATTTAGCATCTCCCCTAATTTGTGGAATCACACACAACAAATAAGGAGATGGCGGTAGCAGAAGGAGGCTGGAGGATGGCTGCTTAGTGTGTGTTCATAATTTCCCCAGAGAAAGAGTCGGAGGAAGGTAAGTTTTGGGCAATGGACACTTCACAGGTTGTCTGTGACTTCCTCAATACGTACTGAATCAAAATCTTTGGAGAATTCTGAACTTCTAGCAAGTTCAGAACTGATGATTAAGGGCACTGTTGTTTGAGAACCACTGTTCCTGGAGTTCCCCAAGGAGTGCATCAGATTATACAAAAATTTCAAAGCAGCTCACCATTCTTTCATGTTTTCTCTTTTGTTCCTTCTTCTTCTACTCTTGGATGGATCACTAAAATGGTGGTGTAGTCCTGCTTTTGGCATCTGAATTTAGAATATATCTAATGTGTTCTCACTGAAGATGCCTATGATTCTAGCTTTTAGGCAAAGGTTTTTTGTTCTATTGCCCTGCTCTTTTAGAAGGACAGTGAGGGGTGAAGTGAAGTAGGAAATAAGAGAGTAAAGAAGTAGGCCTTTTCTAGACTCCTTTTGTTATTCATCCCAGTGCCTCTTAGCATTTCGGGGCAATCTAGTTGGTAGTTGGATTGAAGAAGGTTCAGACATAAATTTCATTTGTCAGGGAATCAAGTGAAGTCCTTGGTGCTGAGTGTACCTTATCTTGTTAGACATCAACTTGGTGGTTTTTTGCATTTTTTCAAGGTTTCTCAGGTTCACTAGATCTGCCATAAAATAGCTGATCTCCAATTGTTATCACAGTTCAAGGTTTCCCCTTGGAGGTTTCTAGGCACCATACTACAAGAGATGTATCTGGATGCTTTTCGTTGCCTTCAAACATTCTGTAATAGCTAAGAAGGTCATTTCTAAACAGAATATTCATGAGTGGTTAATTATTTGGTTTACTAATGAAGGGGACCCACATGAGTTCCCTGGGTTCTTGCCTGGTACAGAGAATTGAAGTCCACACTGATATTGATCACACAAGGGAAAGAGCTTCATTATGTCGGTAGAAGTCAGGAGAGCAAGTCTCAAATCTGCACCCCTGATTAAAGAAGTGTAGGGTTTTTACTATTTTCAGACAAAAAATGTGGGGATATGGATGGTGGGATGTTAAGGGGTATGGCAGTTTGGTATTATTGCTGAATTCTAAAAAACAATTTTGGATTATGTTTGTAAACTGGTCTTTTCCCCTGGGCATATTAGAGGGTATTGGATTCAGAGGTTTTACTTTTACTAGATTAAATAATGATTAAGGCTTTGATTGGGGCCACCTCAGCAGGATGTTGAGTCCCTGCCTCCTTGCTGTGCAGGGACTCATAGAGAAACTGTACTGCTGAGAAGGGAGATTGGAGTTTTTGAGCTTGAGCCTGGGAAGTAAGCACACAGAGGAGCTTGGTGGTGAGGAAAGAGAAAAGGCCCTGGGAAGAGAAACAAGCCATTCACCTGATAGTCTACAGGAGGCCTTGTGGAGATAGCAGAGGAACTGAGCCTGGAGGAAAGCAAACCCTTGGAAAAGAGGAACCCAGGAAGCCTGAACCCTCACAGACATCAGCAGCTATTTTGCTCCAACATGTGGCAATAGACTTTGCTGAGGGGAGTAATTTACTCTTTATGGCCTTGTAACTGTAAGCTTCTAGCCCAGATAAATACCCTTTATAAAAGCCAAGAGATTTCTGGTATTTTGCATCAGCACCCATTTGGCTGACTAATACAAGGGATATTGATTTGTTTAATTGGAAGTATGTAAGTGCAGGCCCCAAAGCTGGTTTGGGCAAGCATAAGGTTACAGGTTACAAACTGAGTCATAAATTGCTTAACTAACATCTATTATGAATTAGCAAAGTTTGGCTGTGGTAATACATAAGGTTGTAAATAGTTCAACCCACATAAGATAATGAGTAAGGAGTTTTAAGCTAAAAATTTGTAAAGCCCTTAGACTAAATTAAACAAAATAGATCATCAAGGAGCTCTGTTAAAAATTGACTAAATCCAGCTCTGGCATGGTTGATAAGATAAGGAAGAATACTAGTGGGTTCTAGTTACCAGTTAATGATTACACAATTATAAAAATAAAACAGTATGTAGAATCAAAGAAATAAGTTTCTAGAGAAATCCTCTATATAATAATTCAATGACTATAGTTATTTCTTAATTCTCAATACTCAATTTCAATTCTTTCATTCTCTTTGTGAATTCCTCAGTCTTGCTAGGCTCAGACAAAGAGAAAGGAGTGGTAAACAGGAAATTGCTAGGAGCAGATAAGAGGAAGGAGGAATAGAAATTTATGTTGTGACTAAAAGACGATTTCTCAGTAATAGGTAACAAGTGCACAACTACATCGCTATGAGTTATAAAAGTGAGACTACATAGGTAAAACTAAAATATCTTTCGTTAGCTAAATCTAAAACTTAAGGCTGCAGTGTAACACATATCATATGACTACTTTTGGTCTCTTTCACTAACAACTAATCTCACCAGGCTTTTTATTCCTGATGTTTTGGTTAATCTTCTAAAAGCCACACTCTCTTTATGTTCCTGTCCTAAATTATCTTTGCTACACAAAGGACTACCTACCAACACCTCTATTGTCCTTGCTACACAGAAACCTACCCTTCATTGAGGCCATTTTCCAAATCCATTTCCTCTATGCTTTCAGGTATCACCTCATTGTTCTTTAGTTAACAAACTCTCACATCCTCAACTTGTTTATTAAGTATGCCATCCATCTCCATACTCTATTTCATACTTACATTTTCATTCTCCTTTGATTACTTCATGGGTTGTTCTTTTGAATACCAATAATGTTAAAGTCACCAGGCAGTTTTATTATTGGGCTCTTCTTATCCTTCCCAGGGCAGTCATATTTATATCCAGGACTTCAAAAACAGCTCACATGCTGATGCTAAGTCTAAAAATTCTCCTGATTTCTAGAAAGATATATTGATTCACAATATTTCACATTCATTTAAGCGTTACCTTCAAAAATAATAACTCTACCCTACCTCTCATAGACCAAATTAGATGTCATTCATCATTTCATCAATTCATTTGTTCATTCAGCAAGGATATATTTAGCACTTCTGTTTATGCTCTATGTTAGGCAATATGGAAATAAGACTTCTTGCGCCCATGGTTTACCATCATTTAGAGAGAGACTGCTATATAAAGAATTACTTGCAATATAGTGATTGTGCTGCTTTTAGTCTTTTGTAGACCCCATCAAATTATGTTCTTAAACTAACCCATTGCTGTGCCTATAAACCTATTATATGTGGGACTTTTGGCTTAGATTTTAAGGGATCTTTTGATTAGATAATTTCAGTTAAAGGCCTTTGATTAGATTGTGGGACCCAAAGTGGGTCTTTATCCTCTTACTGGAGTCCTTTCTACAGAGGACTAAAAGCAGAGACACACAGAAAAAGCCTCAGAAACAGAAGAGGTCCCAGAGGTGAGAGGCAGGAATCAGAAGAACACAGAAACATGAAAAGAAAGACTCATGGAACAGCTCAAAGCTAAAGAGATGAGGCCAGGAAGAGAGGGGAGAGACTAGTGGACCGGAAGTGATATGAGCCATGTGCCTGATTGCCCACAACTAAACTCAGAGAGAAAGTGAGCCTGGAGGAGAAAGCAGAGACTGGCAGCCATTTCGTCTTGTCCTGTGGCAGGAATCCAGGATTACCGGCAGCCAACTTTTGTTGTGACAGTCTCTCTGATGATCCCTTGATTTGCATGTTTTCAGAACCTCAGAACTGCAAGTGTTTAACCTAATATAGTCCCATTATAAAAGCCAACCTATTCCTGGTATATTGCATTGGCAGCCTTTAGCAAACTAAGACAATGTTACAGACACTATGAAAGATTGATACAATGATAACAAAAAGTTCATGAAGAGAGGAGCATTTCAGTTAGATCTGGACATGTGAGAAGAGTTATAGATTAAAATGAATTATGAGCTGTACCCTAAAACATGATTATAGGGTAGTAGCCAAATGGTTGGAGAGTATTCTGAGTGGTGGGCACTCATGAGGAAACAGCATAAATATGAGGAAAGAATTTGAAACCCCAGGCTGTGTAAAAGACTACAAGTAATTTGGCCTTGCTGGAATTTAAGGTATGATAGTAAAGCAGAGCAGGATATACCACTGAGATTTCAGCAGGGTGCAGAACTCGGGGTATGAACTGAATCTTATTTTGTAAAAAGTCTTAAATATGCAATATCACCCATATTCATGTTTTACATGAGGTTTTATGATCTTACACAGTCCCATGTTAGTTTTTAGCTTTTCTTCTAGTAATATACATGACCTTAGACTTTCATTTTCAACCACTGTCATACCCATTATAATAGCTCTGTTAGATACAAAAGGCTGTTTGTGAATCTTTGAAAATGAATAGAAATAGTGAATGCAAGCTTTTAAAAGAATAGCCAAGACCAAAATTTAGGTCTTTACCTCAGTTCTTTTTAAAAATAATACTGTGCTTTGTTCATATATTAAGATGCTGATGAAAAAATATATGAAGTTGTGCAAGCTGTATTTGTTTTTGGCCTTAAAATTAAAGTTCACAAATTTTCGCCAGTGAATGAATGACAGACACTTTACATTTACGTATTTTAGCATATTATTTGCTTTGTTTCAGAATTACTTGTTTGTGAAATGTCTGAGGCACACAAAAAATTGGATGTCTCTTTTAAAAAGAAGTTTTATTATTGGCTGGAGACCCTGATTCATTAATGAAAATCTGTAATGTATAAAGCATTGAAATTTTCCTGATCACATTTTAAATGCATTTATAAACATTTTGAAATAAAATGCTCTTCAGCTTGTTGAATCAGTTTTTCATTCCATTCCTGCTTTCATAAATGATTTTCATTTATTCTCTGTCATGTACTTTTGGCTTCTGGTGATATTTATAATGAGTCAATCAGCAAAGGTGACTGACTGAATTGATTTATGCCAGATGGACCTATCCCCTTCACATAAAAATGGCATGAACTCCATAAATCTAAGTTCTAAAGGTGTTAGCCAGCTTTAATGAAAGCAGAGACATTCACCCAAGAGGAGTGAGCAATGCCTTTCCCCTCTGTTACTTTATCCTGTAAAAAGCAAGAGGAGTTCTGTGATACAGCTGATGTAATATTTCATTATTTACCCCCTGCTGCCTGTTTTATATGAAGTATGCATTTTAAACTTTTGAATTTTTAAATATTCCCCAGAATTATAAAAAGATACTCTCCCACATTAATTAGTCAGTAGATATGAGTAATAGTAGTAATAACATTTGTTGAGTAATTACTTTATACCAGTCACAGGGGTGAGCACTTTGCATTCTCATTTATTTTTCAGGAAAACCTCCAATAGTAAGTACTAATATGGTCAATTTCATTTAGTGTTATAAAGAAACTGAGGCATTAGAGAAGTTAAGCAAGTTGTCACAGTCATATCACAGGCAAGGGAAGGAGAAAAGATTTATACCCTTATACCCTAATTTCTATATAGTTTTAAACACTATACTCTGGCACGTCTCATTTAGTGCAGTCAGAAAATTGGTAGAGGATTTATTTCTATAAGAATATGCCAATCTAAGTAGAAAAAGTACGTATATAATTTAATATGAACCCACTTAAAATATCTATCTGAAAGTTCAATAATCACTGAAATAAAAGAAAGCATTGGTGCTCATAGCAGATAAATAATTAGGAAAATATTGAAATAATATGCACAATTAGTGACAAGGAAATGATAGAAAATGGTGACGCTAGGCAAAAGTTGGTTGGAAACATGCTTCCCTAAAATAATCATTTTCGTGATAAATAGGCATGACATGTTTAATTTTGTTTTCTAAGAAATAAAATAATGGAAAATAATTAAAATGATGGTTAATTGTGCTGCCAATATCAGGAATTTCTTCTTGTAGCCATAGATTATAAATCACAGTTAAAAAAGAAAATAGGACAAATCTGACTCACGGAATCTAGGGGGAATACTACTAACAGCCTGTGCTTCCAACTTTCACAAAAATATTATATATGATCCCTGTGAATTATTAAAATATCATTTGTCTTCCAAATCTACTCCTTACTATCTCACTCTAAAGGAGACTCATTACTATATCAACTGATTAGCCTTAAAAATTGTGAAGTCTTTGAAATTTAAAAATATGTAAATATATATTAAATGAATAAACCTCTGATATTTATCTTTTGGCAAATAAGAACAATTTTCTAGTACTTCTTTGTGATGCAAAATCTACAATGCCTTTTCACAAAAACCTTGGATTAGCATCCCACTTTTAAAACCTTCTGAAGCTCCTTAGGATATTTTAAGACAATATGCAATTTCCCTAATTTCAGCATGAACCATTATGTTTATGTAAGAGAGAGAAAAATATAAATTGTTAGACTTTGTCCAATTACAGGGTCCTTAACAAATGGTAAAATGGAATACAGACATGTTTTCAGACCATAGCTACCGTATACAGCTGTGTAAGTTGCACTTTGCATAACTTTAGAAGATGCCAATCACAGTATTGTGAAAGCTGTGGTCTTATTTCAGACTCAATCTCCATTTTCATAAGAAAGGATGTTAAAGCTAAAGGGTCAATTAGAAACATTCAGACTTGGGGAAAGAAGTGATCATCGGGATTACTACTTATGGCATAGACGTAATTATTCTCACATAAGATGTAATTATTCTCTCATAGTTTTATGTAATGAAACTTGCTTCTCTGTAATACTAAAACAGAAAATTTAAAACTTAAACCCACTCATGAAATAAATATATGTCAATATTTACCTTGCAAGGTGTGCAAATTATTTACACAGAGTAACATAAAGGAGAGAGGAAGAAATAAAGTATTTTATGTTCCAAAGGAGCTGTTGATACTTATGAGTGTGTTTCATTTCCATATCTTTAGTAATAAGTAATATTTCCTTCTCATTTTCTGTGCCCTTATTATAGCTGTAATCAGTAATGAAAAGTATTAGATAAATAATAGGTGCTAAAATCATTCATCTTTTGGTTTAATTTCCCTAGAAGAGAGTTGCTAGTTGAAAATGAAGATATACAAACAAATATATTTTATAAAAACCAACTTCATTTTATTTGAAGAAAAATGAAAAATATCTAGAACTATGTTCAACATTTGTTAAATGCTTCTCAAAAGCAGGCTACATACTTTAGAACTAAAAAGGGTATAAAACCACAAGCATTACTTTCTTTACATTCATTTTGACTAGAAGTGTAAGTGTCTCTAATGGTTACTTAAATGACAAAATAATTGCATTGCATCTGAAATTTGCATCTATCAAGCTTTTTTTACACCCTTTATTCTAGTGTCTATTTAATTTGTTCATTGTCAGTTGTTACTATTTCCCTCGAGAACATGAGCTCTATATTGAAAGGGTCCTTTAGACTAATATAAAAGTATTTTAAGAATGTAAGTGATGGGATTTATTATTTTTATTTGGGAAAATGCAATTCTGAGATAACATAATAGGACCTTCACAACAAAATTTTTTAAAAAGGGCTATATAATTAATCATATTAGTATTTTTCTTGTTTCTCTTATATTCCATTATTTAAAAAATTGAAATTCTTAGATAGGAATATCTAGGAAGGCAGGAACTTTGTGGATTTTTTCCTTTAGATCTCTTTTCTCAGCACCTACATAGCTAACCCTGTGCTTGCCTTTTAGTAAACACATTTGTTGCATGAATGAATGAGTAAATGAAATTAATACTTAAATGGCTTACTTTAGTTAAAACTTGGATGACTTAAAACTTACGTGTCACTTAAAATTAAATTAGAGACAAATCTTATTTATAAAATGGGAATAAAAAATGGCTAAAAAATGTTGTTAAATGTCTCAAGTGAGATTTTTTTGTAAATTGCAAGGATTTTGAGTATATTTCTATAATAGGAAAATTGATCAATAAATGTAAATCCCTTCATTCTTTTTCCCCCAACACTGTTCTGGTTATTCAATCATTCATAACTTTATAAGGGTAAGTTTATTTATTGACAGTAGAAATTAGATTTCACTTTTTTTCCTGTAAGTAAATTCTGTTGCAAGAAAGCATTTTAAACTCCTCAACTAAGTGAATTCACAAATATTGGGAGAATGTTACATTTACAACCAGATCTATTAGGAAAAGAACAAAATGTTATGGGCTAATCACCTTGCAAAATCACCATTTGGATTTTGTTTTTAAACACAGCTACACAGAAACCCAACTTCCTGAAAAAATTAAATCTTTTGAAAGAAATGATAAAGATTAAAACTAGATATACCTAGCATGCTAAAGATAATGTCCTCCTATTCTGGCATCTGGCAGAGGTGACTTGATTTGAAGGACATGAAAGCTGTAGTGGGACGTATGTCAAATTAGCTTTGATATTGTTTGTGGAGGCTAAAAACTTGAGAAAAAAAGCATAGGAAGTAGAAGATATCATTGAAAGAGTACAGAAATTGATATTCTCGGAGGCAGAGAAATGCTGACATCTATGGCAGTACTTAATGATCAAACTTTAGACAATATTTGAGCTTCAAAAAATAACTCCATTTGTGAAATGGAGGGTCATTCTTCCCTAGAAAGAGCTTATGGAAAAGCAGACTACTGTTACTATTCATGTGGTAAAATTCATAACTGTACCTCAATGTGAAGGTGCAAAGTATTGTAAATACATATATTTTCATGCTGAAAGAAGTACCTCCAACATTTATCTCCCAATGGAGTAAAGATTAGAGTCTGGAAGAGCCAGATCAAGTTCATAGGGAAACAATTTACAGACCTTAAGGATTAAACAATCATAGATGTCACCATTTGGTTCTCTCTCAATGAAGCTATTATCATGAGTATGTAAATTTTGCATCTATGAATTACTCACTCTAGAATGAAGACATATATTTTATATATGTATATATATTTGCAGATCCTAAATGCAGTAGAAAACATAGGGATCAATAAATGATGCAATTATTTTTTTGAGTTAATTAGACTCTAACAGTGAAGCCTTGGTGGTTTGAGATAACTGATTTTCCTAATCATAATTGAGATGTTCTTTCTAGTAGGGCTACTGAAACTTCAATGTGCAGTTGTATCATTTGGAAATGTTATATTAGTCAGCCAAAGGGTTGCTGATGCAAAGTACCAGCAATCTGTTGACTTTTATAAAGTGTATGTATTTGGGATAAAAGCTTACAGTTACAAGGCCCTAAAAAGTCCAACTCAAGGTTACTTCCTTACTAAACTCTGTTGCTACATGTTGAAGCAAGATGGTGGGTGATGTCTGCAAGTGTTCAGCCTCCTCTTCCCTCTTAAGGCTCCATGGGTCAAACTTCTTCCAATCTCAACTGTAGGTTGGTATAGGGCTTGTCTCTCTTCCAGGGGCTCATTTCTTTTTGGGCTCAGCTGCTTTGTTCTCTTCACAAGGTCAACTGTAAACTATCAGGCGAATGGCTCATGTCTCTTCCCAGGGCTTCTGCCGTGCCTATGGAGGTGTCTCTCTTCCTCTGTGTATCTTCTCTGTGTATCTACTCCTGTGTTCTCCTTGAGAGAATGTCCATTTATATAGTCCAAGGGGGCAGGGACTCAACTCTGCACACCGTAATGACGTGGTCAAATCAAAGCCCTAACCTTAACATAATCAAGTAAATGCAAAACCTTTGAATTTAATACCATCAAAGGATATCACACCCAGAGAAACAGACCAATTTACAAACATAATCAATGATTTTTGGAATTCATAAATAATATCAAACTGCTACAGTTGTTAAAAATGAAGACATTTAGGGCCCGGCTAGATAGCTCAGTGGATAAAGAGCTCGCTGGGAAACCACATGGGAGGCCCTGGGTTCGGTTCCCGGGGACCTCTCCTAGCGGGCAGACCGCCTTGAGAATGGCAAGCCGCCATGGGCGGGCCGGAGCCGCCGTGGGCAGGGCAAAAAGCTGCCACGGACAGGCAAAAGCCGCCACGGGCAGGG
>PVKH010004795.1:0-22897 GCA_004027955.1 Chaetophractus vellerosus | reverse complement strand
GGCATAAATAAAGAAAAAAATAAATAAAAAATTTAAAAAAAAATAGCTGCTTAATAGGTTTAATATATTTTTAACAAATTGTAGCATACGACATCATTATTTTCCCTCCAATTCCTATTTAAACAATATGTACTGAATGCCCTCCCTGAAGCAAAAAGGCTGTCCTGTTTGTGGTAAAAAAGACTATAGGTAACTCTTAACTTCTCTGAATCTGTGTCCTTGTCTATAAAACTGAGGTAATACAAGTACCCACCACATGGAGTGGTTTGAAGGATTGAGTGGTTTAATTCTGTGAAGAGGTTAGAGAGTAGCTGGTATAGAGTGGACATTCCATGAATCACTATTACTATGGACAAGACCCATCAGTGGAAGGTAGCTGGGGATGGGAGTGGTAATAAAATAGTTATTTTTGTTACAGAGATGTCACTCCGGTGGTAGTCAGAAGGGAGTCAGATATGTAAGCAAGTATTAATTATGAAAGAATGAATGAAATAAATATTCAAGGTAGAATCACAGCAAATACAGTAGATGAGTCCATTAAAGTTGGTTTATTGCAAGGAGGATCAAGGAAGTCCTTGTTGTAATAAATGGCCATGTGCTGGCTTGGGCTCTGGAAAGTTGGTCAGGTGCAGCGGTCTAGCCTCTTCACTCAGATAATGCTTTGGGTGTCATCATTCCAGTTTTATGGGTGAGGAAACAGGTTCAGAGAGGAAAGGTGACTTTCCAAAGCTTCATAACTAGCAATTATATCATAACTACCCACTTCAAAATAAGGTCTGCCTGACTTGAGTCCAGAAAGTGGGCACTGTCCTCTATAACTGGAGGCTGAGATATCCAGATTCCTGCAGGCATATAGGTGTGTCATTTCTGGTATATTATTTTTATTGGTCATAAATAAAAGATCAATATGAAGAGAAATATGTCATTCATTTTAATTGGAGATTAAACTGAGAGAAATACGTCATTCATTTTAATTAGAGATTAAGACTCAAGGAACAACTCTAATAAAACAACAATTTGTTTTCTTAACAATTAAGTTCAGAAAAATATAGATGTTAACTTCATAGAGAGAGAAACTCTGCTGATATTCACATAATCTTATTTAAAGAAACTTAAAAATGCTGAAATTTTGAAAAGGATTTCAGCCCCCAAGGCAAGACCATCAAGGAACAGACCATCTGCTATGACTATTGAAGATCCATTAACATACTCAGTGCTCACAGCTAGCCTTCCAGTTTGAATCATTCTCTCCATTTTACAGACGACGAAACTGAGGTTCACACAGATTAATTTGATCATAGTCAAATGGTAGCTGAACTCCTAATTCTGTCTACTATAAACCCTATTTAATTCTCACTATACTATTGGCCCAAGTACCCTTAGAAAGTAATTTTTTTCCATTTACTATTGTGTAAGTCAGAATCCTAATGGATCATTAGATGCAAATCCATCACCAGTATGTAGTAAAGTACTTGATAGAAAGAGAAGTCTGAAACAAGTGAGAAGCTTCAGAAATAGGAATCAGACCCCTTTGGAAATAGAAATTGGAGCTTTCCTAGAACTAGAGTCATTCTTTAACATAGACCTATAGACCATGAAACTGCTTTTTTTAGGATTTTATCCTAAAGAAAAATTTCAAGTGAGGAAAAAAATGTTGTATATACAGAAATATTTATTAAGCATTATTTATATACTAGAAATAAATTAGAGATAGTTTGGGTGGCATACAATAAAAGCATAGTTTTCTAAATAATTGTGCATCAGATGGTTTAATATACTCATAAAAATAAAATTATGGCAACTATATTAAATTATGGAAATTCTGTTTCTTCAAAAGACATAGGGGGGTGTGTGCATATGAACTTTGTATGTGACTTTTAAACTTTTAACTGAGCAATGTGGACTGAGATGATTATGGCGGAAAACATTGGTATTATGTAAAAAAATAAACAGTGGTGGGATTATGAGTAACGGTTAACTGCGTGCCTTTAATTTTTTAAAATATATTTTTATTAGAGAGGCTGTGAACTTGCAAAACAATCAGGCACACGTGTGGAATTCCCACACAATACCCCTCCACCAACACACTACATTGTCGTGGAATATTCTTTACATATTATAAGATAATATCGTGAGCCTATTACCACTAGCTATGGGCATGCCTTTAATTTTGTCTTATATGAATTTTCTAATTGAAAACGAGAACCATGCTGGTCACATATGGTTCCGTAACTTTTATTTTTCAGCCTTGCCACTAGGTGATAGAACATGCATAGCCAGCAGTGCCCTACACTTGATGGGCAGAGCTCTCTGAGTGGCTGCGGGAAGCCGAATGAAGAGAGCAGGGAGACATGGCCAGGAAAGAGATCAAAGGCAAAAGTATCTCCTTGCAGCACATGTCCAGGAGGCATTTTTCATGCAACCCTCTAAGTGAAGAGCACTCACTAGAGCCATACGATGTGAATGGTGCATTGATGAAGGGAAACCACTTGCAAGTGTTTGTGAAGCAAAAGTGCACTGATATACTCCAAGATGCCATGGCACTAGGTTGTTGACTCTAAGACTTATTTACACAGAAAACGCTGCAGGAACTTCTCCAGAATCTGCTAACCACTCAAGACTTAACTGAAATGGCACTTCTTTTATGGGCACTTTTCTGATACTCTTGGCTCGCCTCAATATCACTCTGGTCTATGGACCCAAGTTGTGGAGATTGAATCATGCCCCCCACAAGAAGCCTGTTTAAGTCCTAAACCTCAGTCCTATGAATGTGAACCCATCTGCATATAGGGTCTTTGAATATATTATGAGTTAAGGTGAGCCCAATTGAATGAGAGTGGGACTTAATCCATTATAACTGGGCTCCTTATAAAGAGATGACTGAGCGGGAGGAGTAGAAAACAGAGGAGGGGACAGAAAGAGACAAATCACCATGTGATGGAGACAAAGAGCAAGCCAACAACAGAACGCTATAGACTTCAGAGTAAACATGGCCTGCTGCCATGATGTTGGATTTCTAGCCTCCAAACCTATAAGATGATACACTCCAGTTTAGACAACTCATTTTGTGGTATCTGTCTTAAGAGCCCTGACAAACTAAGACACCAAGCCCAGTTGGATTATAATTCTAGCATAGCATGTCAACCTTGAGTCACATAGCCTTGTACTCTGTAGGACTGTGGATCCCTTGAGGGCAGCAGCTATACAAGACTGGTAGGCTGTAGCTATACAAGACTGGTAGGCTGTAGCTATACAAGACTAATAGGCTGTAGAACCACAGACTTGGGTACAAATCTATACCAATTGTTAGCTCTATTAGTCTGGATCCACATTTCTTACCTTTCCTGGCCCTGAAGTTCATTCACCTTTAAAATGAGAATAGTTAAAAAAATAAAATAAAATGAGAATAGTTTATGATACCTATTTCACAGAATTTTTCCTAGGGATTATACGAATGGCGAGGTATGAAAATATATTTGGATAATTTGGATTTTCATAGAATTTCATAGAATTCCCTGCCTAAAACTAAAAGGGGTACTACTGATAGAGTGTAATTTTTTGTACAGCATGGGATTAGTTTTCCTATTACCTCTGTAATCATGTCACCCAAAGAGTTACCTGTCACTGAAATTACTGGAGTAAATGATGAGTAAAATTTTTTCAGTGTGGCTTTCATTGTTACCTCTCCCTCTCTGTCTGATGAATTTAAAGACAGAGAAGATCAGTTTAGAAGTTCGCTTCTCTAGACCTGCATTCCTCTAAGGTAAGTAGTCCTTTCAAGTGTCTGTGACCTAAACTATTGGGATTGTGGTAAGCTACTAGACCAGAGAATACCAGAGCTCGGGGTACACAGATATCCTTGGGAAGGAGAGCCAGAGCAATCAGAATGGAAGCGAGTCAAAACTTATCTTCTAGAAATTGAAAATAAGAAGTTAATTCAATGCAATACTATACATATGAAAAGGTCTTTTTACATTGACTTCTCTGTAATAAAGAGAGACTTCTGTTGAGATAAAAAAAAAGTCTTCATTTCAATCATTGTCCTTTAATCCTACTCTCTTCTGTTGGGAAATTAGACCCATGTCTGTATTTTGACATCATTAGTTCTTTTTTATTTTTAACTGATTTTTTAAAAATTAAAAGCTTTATTAATCACATGGCTCAAAGTTAGCAATATTAAAGCATCACTAATTAGGGCTATATCTAATCCTAACATAACTATTCAAATGTTTTCTTTTTTGTGTATTGACAACCAGTTACATAAATGTAGGCATATAATGCTATAGTCAAACTGGTCCCATTAATTTGTTTTGTGGCTTCTTCGTGTCACATCATAAGCATTATAACATTAATAGTAATTATGTATTTTATGTTACATAATTTCCTATTTGATTGAGGTAGTCAATAGTTTATCTATTTACTTCTCAGGAATTGCTTTTTCTGTATTTGTACTTGCTAGTAAAGAACACTTCAATGATCATCTTTAAGCCTATATATTTCTTCCTTGTTTTTAGAAACACTTATCCTGTATAATACACCCCCGCCTCCCCCAATTTTTATCTCATCCTATTTTGCATCATAGAATTCATCCCACGTGAAATTCTTGCTCCTGCTAATTTGTGTGCATCCGTGCAGGTATGGGTGCATATGTGTGTGCCTAGAAGAGTACTTGCTCATTGAGGGCAAGGACTTGATCTGTCTTGTTCGCCATTATAGCCTCTTTCCCTGTAAAAATGCCAGAAATAGTAGGTATTCATAAATGTGTATTGAATTAACAAATAAAATAATAAGTGAATGAATAAAAATGGATAGTTTTGGACATAATAGTTATTTCTTCATATTTTAGGGTGGTATTTGGAATTATTTAGAATTTTATACATTAAAATCTGTATGAAATGATTATTTCAGTACAATTTGTTATATTATTTTTAAAATATGAAATACAAAAAATGATAGGAAAAAATCATCCTCATTCCCATCACGCAAAGATACTGAGACTTTCATAGACCTTCTTTCCATTATTTTTCATTTACACAAATTTACATGAAATTATGAGTTAATTGGCATACCATAGATACACAGGTTAATTTTCTAAGCCTATTTCCTTTCATGTAATAGATGTATTCACAAAGACATATCTTGAATATTGCTCTTAAAATAAATGTCTATAATATTATATGCAACTTATTGAACTTATGGTTTATTTAGGCTGCATTCAGGGAAAATATGCTGAATGCATCCTGCTTCAACAAAGCAAAGTTAAAACGCTAAACATGGAGAAGGTTATTTATATGGACTTTAATTGTTGTAGAAATGTATAACCATAAATCTGCAAGCTACACTGAAAGCTTTATGAAATGAAAAGGCTTTTAAATGCCTATTTCAAGGTTGACAGTGTCATGCTATTTCAAGCAAATATCATTTTGTGTTCAGGGTGCAATGCAAAGATGACAATAAAGTCACCCACAGAAACCATATGAGCTGTTAGTGATTTACCCTAGCCTTTCTAAAATTATGAAAAAAGTTTCCAATTTCAATATTCCCTATTTGCTGTGAAATTATGTTAAGAAGTTTAAAAGAAAGTCCTCTTAGTTATCATTTACATGGCAGAATAATTTAGCAATGTAGACAAAACACTATTTTTTAAGAGAATTTGTAGGTTTATAGAAAACTTATGCAAACCTTCCCAATACAATGTTTGCATATGCCCCACATGTGCAGTTTTCCTTAGTCACACTTTTCATTAGTGGGATACCTTTGTTCCAACTGATGAAACAATATTATTATAATTATACTACTAAATATAGTCCATAGTTTATATTAGTGTTCACAAGTTTCTCCATTTTTAAAACTGCATTTTCTTGATTAGGCACTTGCCCAGTTACTGCAACCCTTTAAATGTTTTCCGGAGTTTGAGGAAGTTTGCTCTGCCAGTCCTTGCTAGTTATTCAAAGAGTCTGTGAGCATTCTTACTCTGCCATCTTGGTCAAGGAGAACCAGCAGAAAGAGCAATTCTTGAAGCAAAGTAGACATTCAAATTCTAGCTCAGTAATCAAAGCATGTTCTTTATTTTCCTGGACCCCAGTTACTTCATTTCTAAAATGGCAATAGTATCACTTCCCTCACTTTCTAACTGAGAAGATTAAGTAAAAAATATACATAAAGCTCCTAACAGAGTACCTAGCATGTGATAAGCATTTGACCCAAAAGAAAGGAGTCTATTCATGAGGTGAGTGGGATCATCCCACACTGTTCAATTTATCCCTGGGATATCCAGAGAAGCCAGGTCATGACACCAACATATTAGTTTGGGGCATTGCATATTTGCAAAATACACTTTGCATCAGGAACACTGTAATGAAAGTAAAAAGAACAAAAAAAAAAGCCAAAAATTAAGTATTATTAATTAATCTATCTAAAATTTCAGAGGTAGCTCTAGCTTTAAGTATTGTTTGATTAAAAGTTCAAAATCTGGCATCAAGGGGGAAAATGGCATATCTTGACCACCTTCTCCCAAAAATCAGCAACCTGAGATTAGTTCTGCTTTGGTCTAGGGTCACATACCCACCCCTGAAGCAATCACTGTGGTATGGTAGACTCTCATTGACCTGTGTCAACCCCTATGTCCCATTGGAGCTTCATGGACTAAGAGTCAAAGAGGGAAGGTACCTCAAAGATACCTTGATGACTCACCTCTGTCAGACTAGGGTGCTATTCCAGGAGCAGTGTAAAAAATATATTTTGGTGGCAAACCCAGTGGATTTCTACTCCAATGACCCAAAGCAATCAAATATGGATGAAATATTTATTGTGAAAATTCATTGTGGGATTCAGATCCATAATGGAGCACTTGTATTTTCCTGAATACTGAAAAATCCTTATCTGAAATTCAGATTTAGTATTTAGAAAAGGCTAGCCAGCATTACAGGCCATGAAAAAGCCAAACAATTAATATTAAGCATTTATTACCATATTAACCATTCATTCACTCCTTCTTTTCCTTCTTACCTCTGTTATTTCTATCCCACACTCCATCATTCTGTTTCTTTTATTCCCTTCCCTATTCATTTTCTCTTTTCTCCCTTCCTCTCCCACCATTCTCTTCTTTCTCAAAAGTTTATTACCCACCTACCTCACACAATCCCCATATAAACTGATAAGAAGACATTGCTGCCCCTCATAAAATGTATTATCTAAATGAAAATATATTTAAGAAGTAGGTATTATGTGTTATAAAACAAAACAAAAGAAAAACAGTGGTGAATAGGAACAGGAGGTATAATTTGGGAATGAAGCAATAGAACCATAAAGGACACAAACTCTAGCTTGGGATCAAAAGCCCTGGTTTGTATTTTAGAAAGCCATATTAAGTCTCTGAACTTTGGACTTCTCATCGTTGCAGTAGAGACGATGCTGTCTGCCTCATAGAAGTGATGAGGGTCGAATGAATGACATGTAAACGAGACAACAGCTCTCTGATTCATAATTAGCAGCACAATATTTCTAAATAAAGTGTTGTAGATCTTCAAACTGCAGGAATCAGGGAAGACTTCAATGGTATGGATTCAACATTGATAGAATTGGATAAGCTTAGGTGGAAGGGAAAAACCCATCCGGTATTAGGGGGAAAATAAAGCAGTGGGGAAAAGAAAGCATGGATTTTTTTGTGGAAATAGAGAACATTCCACATCAGCTAAAATTAGGGAATTTTTAAAAAATTGTATCACTCTTCGCTGAACAAAACAAATTTTTTTTTTCAGGAGGCACTGGGAACTGAACCCAGGACCTCCCATGTGGGAGGTGGGAGCTCAACTGCTTGAGCCACATCTACCCCCACTGAACTCACTTGATACATGAAATATTAATAGATAGATACTTAAAGGAGACCTGTTCTTGCTAAAACAGGTGTGAAAAGACCCCCTACCCACAATCCCACATATCTACCTTTAAGGAAGTACAGAGGGTCAAAATACAGTTTTTAAAACAATGCAATGTTTAAAAGACAGGAAAACTGGACTAGGGATCAAATATAGCATCCAGTAACTGACACGACAGACCTAACTTGTGCTTTTACAAACATACCACTCTCTCTCATCTCTCATGCTTTTGCCCAAGAAGACTCTTATTAGAACACTTCCCTCATGAATTCACTAGCTTCTTGTCCTCTAAGATTCAGTTCAGCAAATCCTTCCTTGATCTTCTTTGTCCATCCTTTAAGCCTCTCCTGGAATTAAGTGCTAATTCTCTAGGCCACTTGCCTAACCAAGCATAAAATATATATTTTTTCTTGATCCTCTTTATCCACTAACCTGACTTACCATGCTAGGGAGCCTTTTTTTATCTTCAAAATTTTAAACGCCTTATTGAAATATAATAGACATAATAGAACGTACATGTTTAAAGTGTATAGTTTGCTGCATTTTGATATATATACGTACCCACGAAAACTCCACCATACTCACGATAATGAAAATTACACTTAACAGTTTCCTTGTGCCAGTTTGTAACATCTCCTTCCTACACCCGGCCTATGTTCTGTCACTACAGATTGGTTTGCATTTTCTAAAATTCTGTATAAATGGAATTATACACCATAAACTGTTTTTTGGCCTGGCTTCTCTCATTCTACATAATTATTTGGAGATTTATCTATGTTGTAGCATGGAACAATAGTGTCCGTTTTTATTGCTGAGCGATATTCCTTTATATGCATGCACCATATTTTGGTTATCCATTAACTTCTTGATAAGATATTTGAATTAGTCCTGATTTTGGGGTATTAGAAATAAAGATGTTATGAATATTGGTATATAAATCTTCATATGATATATGATTTCACTTCTCACAGAAAACTACTAAGAAGTAGAATGGCTTAATCATATGGTCTAACTTTTAAAGAAATTGCCAAACTATTCTCCAAAGATATTTTACCATTTTATAATACCCATTTGTATTGGTCAGTCTTTTTAATTTTAGCCATTCTTGCAGGGGTACGATATAAATCTTCCGTATTTACCGAATGACTAATTATGTTGAGCACTCCAGAGCATCTCTAAATAGAATGGAGAGGACAGACATTACCGTCTTGTTCCCAATTTCAGGAGGATGGCATTGTCTTTGACCATGAAGGATGTAGTTGTCTGCAGGTTTTATTAGATGCCATTTATCAGGTTTAAGGTGATCTCATCTAATGCTAGCTGACTGAGAGATTTTATTAGAAATGGATATTTGATTTTTGTCAAATTCTACATTTCCTATAGCATTGGCCTGCTGACAACAAATTCTTTCAGCTTTTGTATGTCTAAAAAAGTGTTTTACTTTTGCTTTTCAAATATCTTTGCTGGGTATACAATTCAAGATTGATAGCTTTTTATCTTTTAGTAACTCATAGTGTGACACTGTTTTCTTAGCTGCATTCTTACAAGAATAAATCTGCTTTCACCATTATCTTTGGTCCTTTTTATATAGCACGGCTGTTTTTGTTTTTCTCTTGGATGCTCTTTTTTTTTCTTTCTTTCCATCACTGGTTTAAGCAATTTTATTATGCTATGCCTTGGTGTGGTTTTCTTCATCGTTCTTGTACTTGGATGTTTGTTGAATTTCTTGTATACGTGGGGTTTGCTGTTTTCCTTAAATTTGAAAATTTTCAGCCATTTTTCCTTCAAAAATTTTTGCCCCTCCTCTTTGGGGACCCCAATTACACATATTTTAGGAAAATTGGAGGTGGTCCAAAGTTCACTGGTGCTCTGTTCATTGTTGGTTTGTTTTCATTATTTTCTCTTCCATTTGTATTTCACTTTGTTTTCTATTGATATATATTCAAAATTCCTAATCTTCTCTTCTGCAATGTGTACTTTGTCTCCAATTCGATCTGATGCAGTTTTCAACTAAATCATTGTAGTTATGATCTTTGGAAGTTTGATTTGGGTCTTTCCTTATCCCTTCCATATCTCCTAACTTTTCTAACATAGGGAATGCAGTAATAATAATTTAATGTTCATGTCTGTTAACTCTTACATCTATGTCATTTTGGGCTTGGTTTCAAATAACTTATTTTTCTCTCCATTATGGGCTATATATTTTCTTTTCTCCATGCTTGGAGATTATTGATTAAATACTCAATAACAAGAATTTTACCTTTTTTGGTAGTACCCATTTTATATCAATGTAAATATTCTTGAGCTTCATTCTGGAATGCATTTAAGTTACTGGGAAACAGTTGCATCCTTCAGGATCTTGCTCTTAAGATAAATTAAGCAGGATAAGGGTGATGCTAAGTCTTGGGCTATTTATTCCCCACTACAGAGGCAAAAGCCTTACATGCACTCTACTCATTGCCCCTGAATCATGAGTTTTTCCCATTTGGCCTCTGGAAGCAGGCATTATTCTTGGCCCTATGTGAGTGCTGGGCATTTTTTCCTCTAATCCCTTTTGGATGATTCTTTGGCCTTGGATGTTTTTTGCATATACATGAGCTGATTAGTGCTCAAAAGTTACTTTGTGCAGCTCACTCCTCTGTACTATGTGTTCTGTAAACTCTAGCTATTTGGGTCACTCTGTTCTCTCAGCTATCTTCTTCATTCAGGGAATCTTCCAGGTAGAGCAACTAACCATCCTGTTTAGCTTAGGACTGAGGGACAGGCCAGGGTAAATTGGACCGTACTGATTACTGTCAGGCCCTCCCCGAGTCCCCTTTACTGTACCACAGCCAGGAAACTAGTTCAAGGTAGTGAGCTGGGGTAACCTAGGTCTCATTTCAAATGTTACCCATCTTTTAAGGATCACTTACTTTGTTATCTGACAGCCAGTGTCTTGAAAACCACTGCTTCATATATTTTGTAAGTTTTTTAGTTGTTTCAGGCTGGAAGAAAAATCTAGTGCTTAGTACTCCTTCTGAGCTAGAAGTCAAAGGCTACATAGTCTTTATTATACATATTATTTTTTCAGCTCCAAGAACATAGGCTGACTTTTAACAAGGACACAATATATACATCATACATTAAAATAAATAAAAATCACTACATGAGTTGTAAAGGGGATACATTTCTAGCTTCTTACAGAGTCATAAAGTTCAATTTTAAAAGTTTAGATTTATCCAATGAGAAAATGAATTCTAAATACTCCTCATAGATATTTATCCAAAGAACTTATTGATTTTTGAATACAATACTAACCACTTAAAATACATCTTTAATAATACTTACATCAAACCTAGCAGGTTTCCATTGTTATGTCTTATAGCTGACTTTGACTCTCCAGTAATTGGACCATTCTACCTTGGAGGAGTTCCCACTATATGAGTCTGGGTGAGAGGCAAGAACATTTCCTTCTGCATAAATAAAAAGACCAGATGTTCACCTTCTGGCAGCTCTGACCTGGCCATGTAGCTCAGGCTCAAGCAATCAGATGCTCTGGCCTAGAAATCTGAATCTGTACAGAATGACACAAAAGTCCAACAAGAAAATAATTCATTTCAGTAGCAGCTGCTACATCAGTTTCTGGAGTAGGAGTGTCAACAGTGGTAGCTGTATCAGCTGTGGCAATGAGTGTCCAGTGACATCAGCACTAAATGGTTCCCATGGCATAAATTTGGCAATGTCTCTTGTGCCAATTTTACTTTGGCTTATACTTCATATCTGAGTTTGGCTTTCCTAGGACTCTTAATTTTGTGAATTACTCAGTATTCTCCATAAAATCCTTTTCTACTTGAATAAACCAGAGTTGATTTCTATTGCTTGCAAATAAGAAACATGACAGATAGAGCCCCATTAAGTATATGAAATAGTGGAAGCTCAGTGAATTTAATTAACTTGCCAAGGCCACACTGTCAGTGCTAGCTGTCAATAGCTGGTAAAGCTGGGATTTGATCCCAGAAGAGTCAACCCCAACGTTGATCTCCTTCCACAATATCCTGATATTAGGTCCCAGGAGAATACATCTAGGGACTGAGAAGCCACTATGACCAAATTAACCTGTTCTCTTGGGAGTTCTATTGTAGAATAAGGTGAAATCTACCTCCCTCCAACTTCTCTTCATAGCCTATAATTTTGCCATCTGATGTCACATCAGGAATCACTCATTTCCTCCATGTGATGGCCTGTCAAATAACTAAAGCTACATCTCATGTCCAACTCCTTGTGAGAGTCACAAGGTCATTTGACCAATGGAATATTTACTCTGTTTGAAGACCTGTACCAGGTATGGCATCACACAGATAAATAAGTAATATATCTGCATGAAATAAATATTTACTTTATAAACGAAAAAGTTGTAATTTAGTAGTCCACCTCCTGTTATATCATTAGCAAAGAGAATCAAATTATCAACTCAATCAACTGGTTGCAAAAAGCTTTACAGAAAAGGTTATGATCCATATATACTGTGGCAGAGATTATGCTCAGAGATGTTAAACACCATTTTCAAGGTTGCTTGGCTTATAAATGGCAGATATCAAGTGTGAACTTGGGTCCGGCTGAGTGGAAAGAATGTCTCAAGGCACTGTAGTCTAGAGGATATAACCATCTCATAAAGATACATAATAAGGCCAAATATTCAATATTATCTATAATGTAGAGCTTAGCTACCTAGACGCCCCAGTTTTCCTAGCTCATACATTTATAAAATCAGGTTGTTCTTCCATGCTGAGATATTGATTCAGGAGAAATCCCTGGGTATAAATGAACACCCTACCAAAATATAGATGTTCATTTTCATTATAATAAGCATAACCCCTCAAAATACATATTATTCATTTTAGCATGAAAACTTTGTTCCATATACTTATCTTCTCACCCTATTCATGTAGATATGTACATTCTATAATAGAAAAATGAAAATTATTGTTCTAATTGAATTCATTCTTTTCTCCTCTGCATTTATACATAAATCCTTTTTAAAAAATGTTGGTGTTGTATATGAAATATGTTTACATATTTACCATTGATCTTTGTATCAATTTTCTTTCTGCTGAAATGTTCGATGTCTTCAGTTATTTCTAAAAATACGTAGGGGCACCAATGTATCATGGCCCTTACTTTGTTAGTTACACATTTCTCAACAAAATAATTCAGCCATTATCAATCTTGAAGGGAGATTTTTTTCAAACCAACAGCCTTTATTCTATTTTATTTGAGTTTGAAAATGTGGTAAGACTGCAAACACTGTTATTTGTTATTGTGTTGAATCTCAAGATAAGCCTTTCAGGAAAAGTGATAGCTCATGGACAACCTAGAAAAATGCTGCTTTAAAGAACAGTTCGGTTCAAGTTGCTAATATTTTTGTTCATTTCTCTCAGATTCCTTCTTTATAACCAAGCGCATTGGCGTGGAATGTGTGTCTTGTGGAGAATGTAGTTTATCCTTTACTAGAAGTCAGGAAGTGATATCTATAGAATTCAAAATACCACTTTAAAGAGATGAAAAAGTAATATTTGCAGGTAAACTATTAGCTAGAGATTGATAAATTTATTTTGGATAATATCTTCATTTTAATCACTGTTGGAGCTACAATTAAGCTATATTGATCTACTCTCTGTTGCTCTGTCACTGTATAGATTTGGAATTCTAGATATATTTTTAGGCACAGTCTGAATTTTTAAAATACATGTTTATAGATACATTTTCATATATAGTGTGAATGTATAATCTAACATTTCATATATGTATATTTATACTTTTAACATAGAATGTATATAATCTAATGTCTATATGTCTACATATATATATATATTTGCGTGTGAATATGTGATGTCTGTGTATACACAAAGGAGTAAATTCTGGTAGCGTTAGTTACTTCATCGTGTGGACAAGGCTATATATACTATATAAAATGACTCCTCGGGAAATGAGAGTCCATTTGGAAACACAAAAGCTTGAGTGAGTTCAAAATCATAGAAATGACTTTACCAAAACAGCTCCTGAAACTTTCAAACAAAGATCCTCTTTTCATACTAATGCCTTTGATGACAGAGAACTAAAAAGTTTTTTTGGGGGCGAGAGGAGGGGACACCAACAATGACAAGCAGCAGCAACACTGATGAGCAAATCCCATCCAACCCAGAGGCAGGATTGAACAGAGAATAACACTGCACTGTGAGAGATCCAAGATAACTGGTTCCAAATCGCTCTGACATTAATTTCTATAATTCTGACAGCAGGAGTGACGATAATGTTTGGCAGAACTCAGCTTCAGGCGTTGGTAGCCACTCCTCTGTCCTGGTGTCTGCCTCCAGCCTTTGTTATTGGACAAGGTACAGCTAGACAAAAGGAACATGTACACTCACTTTTATCCTAAATGCAGAGGCAGTCACTGTAGGGGACTTGAAAACTAAAATTATAGGTCTTTTATGAAAATGCAAACTGGTAAACAATTGCGTGGCCTGGAAGTGTCTTGAGATATCTTCTGTTTCAGCTTTCTCATTTTTACAATGGAAAAAATCAGACCCAGAATTTAGGTGGCTTGTCCAAACTCACAGCGTTTGACTCAACATAGAGGCGAAAGAGAATAGTAAAGATTTTGCACATAAAACCGGGCTGTTCCGGGTCCCTTCCTCCACTCTATGTTATCTGTATTTCCCAATACAACAGTTAGATGAGCGCAGAGTGTTCTGCCATGGAAATCTCCGTCATATCTCCTATTCCTCCTCAGATATAAATCTTAAGATTCTTTAGCTTTCCTCCTCCTAAAGTACGAAATTCAACCTCCCTACCTCGGCCTAATTTTACCCCCTTTGGACCTCAATCAAAAATCTTGGTCTCATGTCCAGCTTCTTCCCTCCTATGGATTCCCGTGTTTAGCCATGTTAACATGGAATGCACAGAGCATGCTGTATTACTTCAGGTCTCGATACCTTTGCACATGCAATTTCCAAAAATTGGAACTACGGTCCTAGCAAGCCCCTACTCTGCAATCAAGACCCAATGTAAAAGCCCTGTGCCTTATTTGTATAGAAATTCCCCTCATTTCCCCAATCTCCTCTTCCCCATTAAGACTCAATATTTGCAAGGATAAAACAGAATATGCATGTGGGGATCCAAAGCCAAATGGTTAAATTATAGATTTACTACTTGTTACAGTAGATACCATAATCAAATTTTCTAACTATTCAGATTTCAGGTATATTCACATATAAATCAGGAATGAAAAAACTAAAATTATAGGTCTTTTATGAAAATTTCGTGAACTATACAGAAAAAAGTCTCATTAAAAGGCCTAAAACACAATAGATGCTCAACAAAAAAATGTTCTCTTCCTTCACTACTTTTCCCCCATCCTGGTGAGCTTTCTACATAACCAAAGTACTTTATCTTCTTTTCCAAAGACATGCATACTAATGTCATGACCATCAATAGCTTGATGGCAGGGAGGAGAGGGGCATGACTTATTTATGTCTGTACCCTCGAAACTGGCAAAATTCTGAAGGTCTTCAAGAATGTTTATTAAGTAAATCAAATAAACTTAGTCACTTTTTCTTGTTTCCTTTTAATTTTCGCCCATATGAATACATGTATTTATTGTAAAAAAAAAAAAAGAAATCATAGATTTAACTTCAAAGCATGCTTTTATTTTAACTTAATATTTTACTGTCTATTTTGTTTCATAACTCCCTTAATAATTATGTTTGTAATAAGTGCTTATTAGTTCATCAGGCTGATGTACCATACTTTCATAACCTTCCAAATATAGTTGAGTGAATATGATTTTTCACTATTAAAATGATACTCTAATAAGTATCTTCGTGCATATCAGCTTTTTTTTTTCAAAATATAATTCAGAGTATGCATTATCAGTTTGCACTGATGGGTCAATGAAGGTATGGACATCCTTGGCTCTTGTAATGATTTACCAAATCAGTTTCAAAAAATAGTGTAGATTCACTTTGTCATCAGTGAGGCAAGCTTGTGCTAGACATACCAAAATCTAGTGAGAGCCACATTTTACCTTGCAGTAGGCACTTTCTCTTTCATCTGCTCTCCATTTTCCTTGGGAATTCCTCCAACCCCTATTCCAACCATGTGGCTCTTATTGGAAGTCATGTGTTTATTTGAATTCTCTCTTCTTAGGCAGAATTGATCTCTCTAGGTGCAAGCAACTGGCCAGTATCCCTCACTGAGAATTTTCAAATCGGTAATGAAATAGGGAATCGATCACTTTCTTAGGCTAAGAAGTAAAGGTTATAAAAATGAAATTCTTTCCATTTGTTCTCCCTCATGCCTGAAATTCAACATGGCAGTGCCTTCTCATCAGTCTCAGCTCAAATACCACTTCTTCAGAGAGGTCTTCCCTGAGCAGCCAAACTAAAGAGTTCCCCACATCACTGACTAGTTATTCTCTATACTACTAACCTATTTTATCTTCATTATAGACCAGGTATGAAATACTTATTGCAAAATTGTATCTTTTCTTTCTTTCCACCTCAACATCAACCCTCAGTAATGGATAGAAGATAAGCCTCATAAGGTTTCAGGCTGGTTTCAGTCTTGTTCGCTGCTATATCTCTAGCTCCTAGAAATGTACCTGATATATAATGAAGTGTCAAGCACTATTTCTTGAATAAATATTGAATAAATATGTGAGATATCCAGATTACCAGTATTCTCCAATAAACTTGAGCTGTGCTTGTTTCACCAAAATAACTCTGACTGATAGAAACCTAAAATATAGTTTAGATCAAAGATTACCCCTGCCTCAGTTTCCATTAGTTGTCTAAGGCTTAAACTGTAAAATCAGGGCATGTAGAAATATAACTTCTTCCAGGGAAGACCTTGTGGAAACTTCTACAGAAACAAACTAGTGAAGACCTTGTGGAAACTTCTACAGAAATAAACTCTCTTGTAATCAAGACTTCTCACCAGGTTCCACCAGCCATTTGTCATGCCATTAATTCTCTGCCCAATTCATACGGAGGGAAGGAGTTTTACAACAAGAGCTCATTGCAGAAATTAAAACTCAAACTGGTTGTGCCCTGTTCATTTACCACACGACATAGGTTTTTGGTGACATTCAGCTAATGAATTTTCCTCATGATTAACTACCTGTTATATGTGGCCATTATAATGGAAACACTTTCAGCCTGCACTGCACCCCTTACAAGCAAGATGGTTGTGTAAAGGGTCATTAATATAAGTGAGCTGGGGCAATTTTCTTTTATGAAGTCAGAGAAAAATGGACCCTGAAAAATATTGCTCACAATCAAACAAATTGCTGAAACAAAAACCATGCTCTGCTGGACTGTAACATGTATTCTTCTTTTACTAAGAAAGGAGAGAAATTTTATGCAAAATTAGATAGCGTTCATAACATAAGCATTCTTTTTTTCATTCTTCCAGATGCATTGGAGGGAATGCAGTCATAAAGAAAAAAATCAAAGTTACTGCCCAATTATTTTTCTTTGAAAATTAGCAGCCTCTTGTGTTAGTTTAATTTGTCAGAAGCCTCTCTGTAGAATTTACGCTGTGGGAAGTCTTTCACCATTGCTTAATCTGTAGTGACATCTGGTGGCCCGAATTACTCAAGTAGTTAGAGGAAACACACCTTGATTATGCATCTTTTAAGACTCCTTCGGGAATAAATATGCTTTTTGGTCACCACTGTGACTGAGTTAGCCCTTTCTTGGATTCTAAAGTCAAGTGTGCAGGTGTGAAGGGAGAGAATGTGGAGGGAGGGCAAAACCTAATTTATAAAAACTACAACAATGCCTTTTTCTGGAATTAAAGTAAAATCTAACCTCATTTATGATTCTCTCCCACTTTAAGGTTGATTTATTTTCTGCACATTATTGTAAACTAGATTATTAGTTTAGTAAAATATTTATCGAATGTCTATTCATTGTCAAACACTATGGACATTTTGCCTCTTTGATTTATCATTAATTCCTTCAGCAAATATTTACTGAGCACCTACAGTGGGACATGTCATCACAACAATCAACCTATTAATAAGTTTGATTATACAATTTTTAGGTACTGGGGTCTGGGGATTGAACCTGGCACCTCATATGTGGGACGCCAACACTCAACCACTGAGCCACATTGGTTCCCTGAGTGGCTGGGTTTTTTTTCCACTTTTTTTTATGTTTTAAGAGACACTTCGATTACATAAATGTTACAGAGAATATATAGGGGATTCTCGTATGCCCTGCTCCCCACACCTCCCACATTTTCCTACATTAGCAACATCTTTCATCAGTGTAGTACATTCATTGCAATTGATAAACACATTTTGGAGCATTGCCACTAAGCATGGATTGTAGTTTACATTGTAGTTTACACGCTCTCCCACCCAATTCTGTAGGCTCTGGCAAGATAAATAGTGGCCCGTATTTGTCGCTGCAATGTCATTCAGGACAGTTCTCAAGTCCTGAAAATGCCCCCCCTATTACACCTGTTTTTCCCTCTCCCTAACCCCAGAACATCCATGGGTCATTGCCTCCACAACAATGGTATTTCTTCCATTGCTGGAATCACAAGTAGTCTATAGTAGAATGCTAGTAAGTTTATTTTAGTCCATAGTTCGTTTCCCAATCCTGAGGACTCTGGGAATGTGATGCCCACTGCACCATTAATTGATAGGGCTTCAATCCCATACATCTGATGGATGGGACTCTGTTGCTTGCAATTATAGGCACCCTCTGTTCCTTGGTATGTTGTTTGTCCATCATCTTCTCCCCGTTAGTTGTCCTGGGTGAGTCCATTGAACTGGAGAGTAGGTATTGCAACTCCACTGAGATTCAGGGCTCAGCTGGCACATGGACAGCCCAAAGATTTAAGTCTCTTGGATGTACACTTACCAACTCTAGTACTAATATAAAGGTTCGAACAGAAGGACAGAAGAGTCATGCATACAGAAACCACTGCTACGTCTAACCCTGAGCTGGTTTTATTGTTTGTTTTGCTTGTTTGTTCTTGTTTGTTCAGGAGGCACTAGGAACTGAACCCAGGACCTCCCATGTGGGAGGCGGGCACTCAACCGCTTGAGTCATATCCACTCCCGATCATACAATTTTATAAATTGAAAAGTAGATAAATGTCCTTATAGTGACTTCTAGATTTCCTAGTGTCTCAACAAATATTTTAAGCATCTCACACATGCACTTATCTTTTTGCAATCCTAAGATTATAACCCAGATTATATTTATGGGTACACAGCAAGTATCTAAGATATACTTGATAAGTGAATGTGTAACGATTACTGACATATTGTATATTTACCATGTTAGTTGATCATTAATAAGATGATGAAGAAATATGTTCTTCATTGTTTCTTTCCTAATGAATTGGTACTTTTTCCATCCAGTTACGTAATCAAGAACCTAGGTGATATCCTTGATTCCCCTTCCCACATCCTTTTATTGAATCCATCACCAATTCCTGTTGAATTTATTTCTTGAACAGATTTCAAGTCTGTCAAAATATCTCCATTTCATCATAACCCTGGTCCCGGCTCCAATGTCTCTAAACAAGACTACTTTAAAAGTTTCCTAACTGATCTTCTCACATCTATTGTTATCCTTCTACCAATCTCCTCCACATTGTAGCCAGATATATCTTTTCTAAACAAAATCTCCTTACACCGTCTCACTATTTACCACTCTCCCTTGTGTTCCCATTCCTCTTAGGAAAAAGATAAACTCTCTAACCATCCATGGAGCCTTGTATCTTCAACCCATACTCTGGCCTTCATGGAAATTTTTAAGTAAATCATGCTCTTTCAAGTCCCTCATACTTTGCGTGTACTCTTTCCTTTTCTTGCAGTACTTTTACTACCCCTTGTCACCTAAGAAACTTGTTTATTTTTCATATGTGAGTTTGCAAGTTACTTAATCATAAAAACCTAAGTTGACCTCCCTGTTTTTATGAAATCCCCCTATTATACCAATATACCAGCATTCATATTTCTTTTCACACTTATAACAGCTGTAGATTCAAATTTCTTTGATAATTTTATTAACATCGTGTTTGGAAAGTGCTCAATGAACTGTAAGCTGTAAGCTCCATAGGGAACAGAAATATGTGTACTTTTGCTCGTTTTATCCTCAGTACCTAGCCCCGTATTTGCCACACTGATTACAGTTTGTAGCAGTCTGGCATTATTTATGAATTCCAAAAATAGATATTGGATTATGCTTGTAAACTGATTTGTTCCTCTGGGCATATTAGATTATATTGGATTCAGAGTTTTCACTTTTACTTAAAAAATAATGATTAGGGCTTTGATTGGACCATGTCAGTAGAACTTTGAGTACCTGCCCCTCTGGTGGGTGGGGACTCACAGAGAAACTGCACCATAGAGAAGGGAGGTTGGAGTTTTAATGCTGGATCCTGGGAAGTAAGCACACAGAGGAGCAGAGAGAAGGCTCAATTAGACACGGCAGAGGCCCCGGGAAGAGAGACAAGCCGTTTGCCTGAAATTCTACAGCTGGCCTGGTGGAGAAAGCAGAGCAGCTGAGCCTGGAGAGAAACAAACTTCGGGGAAGAGAGGAAGCCAAGAAGCCTGAACCTTTGGTAGACATCGGCAGCCATCTTGCTCCAACACATCGCAACAGACTTTGGTGAGGGAAGTAATTTGTGCTTTATGGCCTGGTAAGTGAAAGTTTATACCCCAAATAAATACTTTTTATAAAAGTCAACAGATTTCTGGTATTTTGCATCAGCACCCCTTTGGGTGACTAATATACAGCTGCTCACTAGAGGAATGACTAAATTCATAACAGATTGATTATTGGAGTCAGACATGCTTCAGTTCAAACCTGATGCTGCTGTTTCCTAGTCCTAAGAAACTGGATACACTGTTTGCATGAGTCTTGGTCTTCTCATCTGCAGATGGGATTAATACCATTTACCTTGAAGGTAAATAGCTGTTGTGAGGATAAAATTTAATCATTGAGCTAAAATATTTAGCGTGGTATCAGTCACAAAGCAAATAGTAGTTACTATTATATCTAATTTTTTATTATCCTAATGGGCCCAACATTAAGGGAAAATGCTGAGTTATGAAGGATTAATGCAGCTCTCCTTAATTCTCTTTGTGATTTTTGGGGAGAGGCCTGTAAGCCAGGCCCTAACTGAACAAACTAAAGTAAGTCTACATCACACAGTAATTTCATCTTAGGAAATGTGAGGGTGGAAGAAAGGTGGTGAAAAACAAGACTGATGATATGGTTAGGTCCATATACCAACTTGGCTAGGTAATGGTGTCATTATTTGGTCTCAAGCAAGCACTGGCCTGATTGTTACTGTGATGATAATTTGTGGATTTAAATGATCGGTAAGTTGCTGGCATCTACGGCTGGTTACATCTACAATCAGCTGAGGAGATCGCCTTCAACAATGAGAGAAGTCTCATCCAGTCAGTTGAAGGCCTTAAAAGAAGTGATAATTTCAGCAGTCAGAAGGGAGAATTTCCAACTCTACTTCAGCCAGCCTTGTGGCCTGCCCTACAGAATTTCGACTTGTCCTTCCCCACAATTGCATGAGCCACAATTGCATGAGCCAATTCCTACAAAAATTTTGTGTGTGTGTGTATATATATATATATATGTCAGTTCTGTTTCCTTAGAAAACTCTATCTAATACAAGTGGTGACCAGAAATTCTAAATGAGAAACTGAGTGTAAGAACAGGGAGGTGCAATAAGCCCAGGATTTATTTTATCCACTCGCAGACAGAGAAACACACACACAGAAACAGGTTAACTGTGTGTGTGTGAGAGTGTTCATCTTAAAAACCCATGAAGGCTTTCAGAGACATCAACTCTGGAAAGAGGATTTTCCAGGGTAGAAGAGCTGCTGCCCTTGCAGAGCTGGAGGGACTGAGGATGCTGAAAACCAATGTAAGGAGAAGACCCTGGGGCTGGCTCGATAGCCCAGTGGATAGGGCGCTGGCATACCACATGGGAGGCCCCGGGTTCGGTTCCCGGGGACCTCTCCTAGCGGGCAGACCGCCTTGAGAATGGCAAGCCGCCATGGGCGGGCCAGAGCCGCCGTGGGCAGGGCAAGAAGCTGCCACGGACAGGGCAAAAGCTGCCACGGGCAGGGCAGGTCGCCCGCGAATGGAGCGCAGCCAGCCACCCGCGAACTGAAAGCCGGCCGTGAATGGAAGCAGAAGCCGCCCACAAGCGGGGAAACTGCGCCTGCGCAGTGACCAGTCTCGGCGCGTCGCCGCAGCGGGGGGGAAGGGGAGATATGTAATAAAATAAATAAATCTTTAAAAAAAAAAAAAAGGAGAAGACCCTGGAGAGACCCATTGAAAAAGAGGTGAGGGAGTTTCCCAAACCAGAGGTGGGTGATAAGGGAGAGGCTAAACTCTTAGGTTTGGATCATAAGGTCAGAGACCTGGGCCAGGTTAACCCCATACCTGTTTTATAATAATACGTATACTTCCTAAATATATGTAAATGACTACATTATCTGTAATTTGCGTTTTTTCCTTTGAGAGTCTTCATTTTTCTTGTGTTCTGCATTGTGTGGCAAAGAACATATTTTCAAGGCAAAATTGGATTATTTGGAAATGCATTGCAAATATACGATCCAGGATATATCTTTAAAAAGTGCTGAGTAAAAAGAATCACAAACATTTGTGATAAATGTATTACTGTTCAGCCGTAAGTTCTTCTTCCCACTCTCCATTTCTCAGGATTACTCCTGGTGGGTCTCAAAGGCTTATTGTGAAAGCAGAAGTGGAGAAAAACCTGGGCAACATCAGAGATACACGGAAGGAGAGAGGGAACATAGCACACTCATGTGCCAATCAGCAGTCAGCTATGTTTTTAAATTCAGAGAACACAATAGAAAGTACATGCCCAAACCCCACCCTTTACCAATTGAAATAGGGTCTCTGGGGTGGGGGGTTTGGGTACGTCTCTTTTGAAGAACCTCCCCCAGTGATTTTAATGGGCATCCT
>PVKH010004794.1:0-22898 GCA_004027955.1 Chaetophractus vellerosus | reverse complement strand
TCACCTGTTCCTTCCTCAAGCCCTCCCTCCAAGTTCCATGAATAGTCCAACTCAACCTCCCCATCCTACTCTCCCTCACATTCCAGCACTGTTGATCCCAATCACATCACTGCACCATATCACCCTGATCCACTGCCCAATCACCCTCTTCCACCTTATCATAACTTTTGCCCATATTGAGCATTGGCTCACCACACTCTACTCCCTTTCTGTCTCCTGATAACCTATCTTCCAGACTCTAGCTCTGTGACTCTGCTCAATTTGCTTAAGTCATATCAGTGAGGTCATACAATATTTGTCCTTCAGTGACTGGCTTACTTCACTCAACATAAGTTTATCCATGTTATCCCGTGTGTTAATACTGCATTCCTTCTTACAGCTGAGTAATATTCAATTGTATGTATACCACAATTTGTTTATCCATCTGTTGATGGGCACTTGGGTTGCTTCCAGCTTTTGGCAATAGTGAATAGTGCCACTATGAACATTGGTCTGCATACATCTGTTTGTGTGCCAGCTTTCAATTCTTCTGGGTATATACCCATCGCTTCACTCTTTAAATTGTTTTTGATATTGGACTTTAATGACCTATATCCTTATTAGCATCCCATAGTAAAAATGTTACTTTCTCAAGAACAGAACTGTCCCTTAATCATATTTGTATTTGCAGACAGTAGCACAATGCCTAGTAGGTGTTCAACATATTTGCGTCCCTGCAGCAAAATTATGGGAAGTAGTACAAATTAAGATGAAAGTAGTGTCAGCCTGTGAAGAGATCCTTTAATAGAGGTGCTTGGACTTTGTCCTATAAACAGTGAGGGGCTGGTGGAGGTTTGCAAGCAGAAGAATGGAATAATATGTCTCTAACTATGTGTATCCATGTCAATGTATGTGAGTGTATGTGGGTAAATAAATTCCAAACATGGAATTTATCTTATAGACCAATCCAAATAACAGATTACTTGGAGCTGCTAGCCTGCAGACTGCTCTGATGTCTTCAGCTATTCTAAAGCCTGTTACAGAAATACTTGGAGCTAGCTTCAGGAATATTGTAAACCTTTCTTCTTCTACCCTCTTGGCTTTCAGTTACCCCACTTCAGCCTTTTATCTGGCAACTCAAGTCAACTTTGTGTCAGTGTCATAATAACAGTTAACATGAATGTAAGGCTTCTTATGTGCCAGGAATTGTTTTACAAATGTTAATTCATTTAATCCTCAATACAACCCTATAAAATTACTAGTATGATTCAGAGATCAGAGCCCACCAAGAATTGAATAATTGTTTAGAAAAACTACTAGGAGTGAGAATCAATGGACATTAATCCTATCTATATATTTATCTGTGGATTTGAATATATGTATAAAATATATGTATATATGTATAAAATATATACATATATACAAATGCATATATGTATGTAGAAGGATGTCTGAAATGAAGGTTATCTAATGTTATGAAATGTTTATGATTGATGGAATTTTGGGTAACTTTTCTGTACATACAAATGCACACATGCATATAATCAATTATGAGAATGTGTTTTAATATAAACAACAAATACATTAAAATAATGTTTAAGTTAAGCATATTCTCAATAGCCATCATAAATTGGCAAGAACCAAGAATTTGGAAGAGAGAAAATCTATTATAAAACCCAGGAAGACAAGAAAGAAATAATATTATAAATGAAGAATTATAACAGAACATACAGTGTCAATTGAACTTAATTGCCTTGAGGACAGCAAGTAATTATTCATTGTTTAACAATCACTGGTGCCTCTACTAGCAGCAAATAATATAAACAAGATTCCTGACTTCAAGTAGATTGTCACCCTAAATATTAGCAAGTGATAATAAAATATTAATCTACACATACAAAGAGTTCAAAAAACTAAAAGTAACATAAACATAAAAAGATCCACACCTAGACACATCGTGGTGAAACTGTTGAAAGATAAGGATAAAAAGAGAATCTTGAAAGCAGCAAGAGAAAAATGACACATCACACAAAATGAACTCTCAATAAGATTAATTACTGATTTAACATCAGAAATGATATAATACAGATGACAATGTCATGTCATACCTGTATTAAATGTGCTGGGAGATAAAAAAGCTAACAACAAAGAACTCAAGACCCAGCGCAACTATCCTACAAGTAAAAATTAAGACATTCCCAAATAAACAAAAACTGAAATAATTTGTCACTATCTTGCCTAGACTATGGGAAATAATAAAGGGACTCCTTCAGGCTGAAATGAAAGCATTGTAGACAATAACTCAAATCCAAATCCAGAAATAAAGGGCACCAATAATATTAATTATAGGTAAGCATATTAAAATGTATTTTGGTTTGTAACTGCTTTCATCTTCTAGTATTTAATTTATAATTCAACTGCATAAAGCAATACTTATAGCACG
The DNA here is from genome assembly GCA_004027955.1 of Chaetophractus vellerosus. NCBI lineage: Eukaryota > Metazoa > Chordata > Mammalia > Cingulata > Chlamyphoridae > Chaetophractus > Chaetophractus vellerosus. The sequence goes on along the minus strand of PVKH010004794.1, from coordinate 20,476 downwards.
AGGTTGATGAGCTTATAATATATAAATATGGAATTTGCATGAAAATAATAGCACAAGGTGAAATGAAGGAATGGGCCTATATTCAACCAAATTTTTTATACTACTGAAATTAAGTTGATATTAATCTCTAGACTGTTTAAATTAGGATGTTAATTATACTCCCCAAGGAAATGACTAGGTAAATAACAAATATATATACAGATGTATGTGTTTGTAGAATACACACACACATATAAACAAAGCAATTAAAATAGAACCCTAGAAAATATCTATTTAATGCAAAAAAAAGATAGTAATGGAAGAAAGAGGAATAAAAAAGACATAAGAAATATAGAAAACAAGTAGCAAAATAGCAGATGTAAATCCTACTTTATTAGTAATTACATCAAAAGTAAATCAACTGAAGAATGTTATCCAAAGATCTGTTTTGGTAGAACATATGAAAAATCAAAACCCAACTACTTGCTTTCTACAGGTGATCAATTTTTGATTCATAGATACAAATAGGTTGAGAATATAACAATGGAAAAGATATACTGGGAAAGCAGAAATCATAACAGAGCTAGAGTGGTTATACTAATACCAAATAAAACAAATTTAAAATGTTACTTACTGAAAAAGGAGACATCATGACAAAAGGGTCAATCTGGAAAATAACAATTATAAACATATATGCACCAAGTAACAGAGTCCCAAATTACGGGAAATTTTAAAATTACAGAATTAAAGGGAAAACTAAACAGTTAAATATAATAGTTGGAAAATTCAATATCCAACTTCTAGTGATGGATATAACAAAGAGGCAGAAGATCAACAATGAAATAGAAGATCTAAACACTATAAATCAACTATATCTAACAGATATCTACAGAACATTCTACCCAAAATGGTAGAAGATACATTCTTCTCAAATTAACATAGAATATTCTCCAGAATAGACCATGCATTAGGTCATAAAATAAGCTTTAGTAAATTACAAAAAAAAAAAGGGTTGAAGTCATATGAAGTAATTTCTTTAACCAAAATATAATTAATTTATAAGTCAATAATAGAAAGTAACTTGGGAAATGCACAAATATATGGAAATTAAAAAACACAACCCTAAATAACCAAAGAGTTAAAGGAGAAATCACAAGGGAAATTAGAAATCACAAAGGATAAAGAGAGAAGACTCAAATTACTATTTGAGGAATGAAAAAATGAGTCATCATTATAGATCATTACAAATAAAAAAAGAACTATGTAATGGTTTGACAGTTTTATTTAATTATGAATTTCAAAAATATAAATTGGATTATGCTTGTAAACAGATCTGTTCATCTGGGCATGATTAAGTTATGATTAGGGCATTAACTGCCACGTCAGTGGGACATTGAGCCCCACCCCTCAGAGGGCATGGTCTCAAGTATAAAAGGCTAGACAAAAGGCAGCAGTGATGAGAGAAGCAGATTTGAGAAGCAGTTCTGATGTTGGAGTGAGCCGTTCACCTGATAGCTGGCCTTGTGGAGAGACGCAAAGCATAGAGAGCCTCATGGTCTACAGCTGAACTTGTGGAGGAAACAGAAGCTAAGCCCGGAGATAAACGCAGCCCCGGGAACAGAGGAACCCAGAAGCCTGAACCCTGGAGACATCGGCAGCTGTCTTGCTCCAACATGTGGACTTTGGTGAGGGAAGAAATTTATGCTTTGTGGCCTGGTAACTGTAAGCTTCTACCCCAAATAAATACCCTTTACAAAGACCGAACAATTTTGGTATATTTCAAAAGGCACCCCTGTGGCTGACTAAAACAAACTGTATGGCAAAAAAAATTAGATTAGAATAGATTGCATTAGAAAATTTAGTTGAAATGGACAAATTCCAAGAACTATGAAAACTAAAGGAAATGATTCAAACCAAAATAGAAAATCTGAATAGATTTGTAACAAGTAAATACATTGAATTAGTAATGAAGCAACTTCCACAAAGAAAAGTTAAGTCTAAAATGGCTTCAGTAGTGAATTTCACAAATGCTTAAAGAAAAATTAGTATCAATCCCTCACAAAAATCTTCCAAAAATTATAGAAGAAGGAACACTGCCCAGTTCTTTCTATTAAACTAGTATTATCCTAATAATGGAATAAGATGAAAACATTACAAGAAAAGTATAGACCAATATCCCTTATGTGTGCAGATGAAAAAAATCCCCCCAACAAATACCAGCAAAATGAATCCATAAATGTATAGAAAATATTATACGTTATGACCACATGAAATTTATACCAGAAATCTAGGGTTTGTTTAACATCCTAAAGCCACCAGTGTAATGCACTGTATTACTAGGATAGAGGACAAAAGTCATATGATATTTCAATAGAAGCAGAAAAAGCATTTGACAAAACCTAGCACCCTTCATGATAAAACATTCAGCAAATTAAGAATAGAAGGGAGTTTTCTCATCCTGATAAAGAATATCTACAAAAGAAACCTGCAGCTGATATCATAATTAATGGTAAAAGACTGAATGGTTTCCCCTAAGATCAGGACACAAGTATTAACAAGGTACAAGTATTAACTTTTACCACTTCTATTCATTATTGCATAGGAGTTTCTAGCAAGGGAAATTAGCTAAAGGCATCCAAATTGGAAAAAATATAAAAAGTATTTGTATTCACTGATGGCATGATCTTGTATATAAAAAATCCTAAGGAATTACAATCAAAAGAAAAAACTATTAGAAATAATAAGTTCAGCAAGGTTGCAGGATAAAATCTCAATATATTAAAATCAATTGCATTCCTTTACACTAGCCACGAACAATCTCAAAGTAAAATTAAGACAAAACATTTCACTTACAATAGCTTCAAAAATAATAAAATAATTAGGAATAAATTTATCAAAAGGAGTGCATCTTTTACACTGAAAACTACAAAACAGGTTGGAAATAAATATCTAAATAAATGGAAAGATAGTCCAAGTTCATGGAAAAGAATATTTAATATTGTTAAGATGGCAATACTTTCCAAATTGATCTAAAGTCTCAATGCAAAATAATCTTGAAAAAGAAGAGCAATGCTGGAGGTCCCAATGTCAAAGCCTACTTCAAAGCTGCAACAGTGTGGTATTGGCATATGGATAGACATATAGATCAGTGGAATAGAATAGAATAGAATTGGGAGTCCAAAAATATACCTTTATATTTATGTTCAGCTGATCTTTGACGTGTGCCAAGACAAGTCAATGGAAAAAGAATAGTGCTGGAAGAATTGGATATCCACATGCAAAAGAATGAAGTTGGACTCCTACCTCATAACACATACAAAAATTAACTGAAGAGGAATATAGAGATACATTTAAGAGCTAAAATTTAAAAATTATTAGGAAAAAACATGGGAGTAAATCATCATGGTTTCTTAGATACAACACTAAAAACTTTAGTGACAAAGGAAAAAATAGATAAAGTCGAATTCATCAAAATTAAAATTTTGTGATTATGGATACCTTCAAGATAGTGAAAAGACAATCCATAGAATGACAAAATATTTGCAAATCATATATCTGGTAAGGGACTTCTATTTAGATTATGTAAAGAATGCTCATAACTCAGCAATATAAAGACAAATAACCCACTTTTAAAGTTGGGCAAAGATATGAATAGACATTTTTTCAAAGATATAAAAATAGCCAATCAATCAGCACATTAAGATGCTCAGCATCATAAATTATTAGGAAAATGCAAATCAAAGCTACAATGAGATGCTACATCCCACCCACTAGGATGACTAAATTTAAAAAGACAGACAATAACAAGTTTTGGCAAGAATCTGGAGCAATTGGACCCTTTGTACATTGCTGGTAGTAATGTAAACATCGACAGTTCCTCAAAATGTTAAAAGAGTTATCAATTCCACTCATGGTATATAGCCAAGAAAAAAATTATCAACACAATTGTTCAGAGAAACATTATTTTTAACAACCAAAAAAAGTGAAGACAACCCAAATGCCCATTAACTAAGGAATGCATGAAAAAGTGTGATATATTTACATACAGGCATATCTCGTTTTATTGTGCTTCACTTTATTGTACATCACAGATATTGCATGTCTTACAAATTTAAGGTTTGTGGCAAACCTGTGCCAAGCAAGGTCTATTAATTCCATTTTTCCAACAGCATCTGCTCATTTCATGTCTTGTCATATTTTTATTAATGTATGCACATAGTTTTTTTAGACATGATACTATCGTACACTTAATAACCTACAGTAGAGTATAAACATAACCTTTACATGCACTGGGAAACCAAAAAAACTGTGTGACTTGCTTTATTGCAATATGCACTTTATTGCAGTGGTCTGGCACCAAATGCACAGTATCTCAAAAGTATACTTGTAATGAAATATTATATGACCATAAAAAAGTAATTAAATACTGATACATGCTACAACATTCACAGACCTTTAAAACAATATGCTTAGTTAAAGAAACCAATCAAAAAAGGCCACATATTGTATGATTCTATTTATATGAAAAGGCCAGAATAGGCAAATTCATAGTTACTGAAAGTAGATTAGTAGTTGCCAAGGGCTTCAGAGAGTAAGCATGGAAAGTGACTGATGTGTATGGGGTTTCCTTTTGGGGTGATAAAAATGTTCTAGAATTAGTGGGAAACTACTGTACAACTTTGTAGATATACTAAAAACCACTGAATTGTACCTTTAAAAGGATGGATTTTATGGTATGTGAATTACATCTCAATAAACATAACAGATATAATAACAATAACAAAAGTGTACGTCCCATGCTTACTTTCTTAAGAAGGTACCTGGGAATGTGTTGCACCAAACTGAAGAAGTAAACTAAGAAAGAGGATTATAGAACTTTAGGAAACAGTGGTTATAACTCACACCAGCAGATTTCCTAGGATGCTGTTGTAGTAGTGGACCCGGAGAACAAACAGTCCAAAATGGAATTTAAAAGTCAAGAACACCAGGAGTAAGTTTTCTAGTAAAACCAAATGGAGCACATGGATTTTGTGATGTGTTTAGCATGCAGAAAATTTAGATGAAAGGCTATTGGAATATGTGAAATAAATTAGCTAGTATTGTACAAAGTACAGGAGAGTAGGAACAGCTCCTCTGGGGGAGGTAATAAGATGGTATAATATATCATCAAAGAAAAAAAAATTGGGGCCAGCTGTAGCCCAGTGGATAGGGCACTGGTACACCACATGGGAGGCCCCGGGTTCGGTTCCCAGGGACCTCTCTGAGCGGGCAGACCACTGAGAAGGCAAAGCCGCCGTGGGCAGGGCAGAGCCACCGTGGACAGGGCAAAAAGCTGCCACGGGCAGGGCAAAGCCACCACAGGCAGGGCAAGCCGCCTGCGGACCGAGCAAAGCTGCCTGTGAACAGAGCAAAAGCCACCCAGGAACGGAAGCAGAGCCGCCCACAAGCGGGGCAAGCCGCCTGTGCAGTGAGCTGACTTGGCGTGTCGCCGCAGTGGGGGGAGACAAAGCAGACATAGAAGAACACAAAAAATGAGCACACAGCAAGAGCAAGCAGAAAGGGGAGGGATATGTAACAAACAAACAAATAAAAAAAAATAAAGTTTAAAAAAAAATTATACAGGACAATGTTAAGCAGGCAAATATAAATTTTTCTTGTACTACTGCAGTGGGGCAGGGAGAACAAAAGTCAAGTCTGAACTCAACTTCTTGCAAACAATGTACAGAAGGGTTTATAAGGGTTGGTGTGGGTGGTAGGAAAGCAGAGGAGAATGTTAGGGATTTGATCACAGGGAATGGTGAGTGATTCACTTAGTTTGCAATTAGCACCTTGGTTTGGAATGTTTTCTTTTGTTGTGATTAGAACACCTGCAGCTTGCAAGGACCTGGAGAAAGGAAGAAGGAGATAAGGAATTAACTAGTTGGGAGCCTGCCAGGTGCCTGAATAGTGTAAGGACCAGGATGAAAGGGAGGTCAGAGGACTGGAATTAGGAGAAGCTTGTTTAAAGTTTGGTCAAGCTAAAGGGAAGTGAAGGCTGTCTTTGTCCGTATGTAGAGATTTTTTTTAAAATAATGAAACCAACTAAAAGTCAGTCTGTTTTTTGTTACTGGTAAATCTTAACCTTGTCAGAGGAAAAATTACTCGTCCCCACTGGGGCAGGCTCCCCTCAATGTCCCACCTTGACTACTGAAGCCAGCAATCAATACACAGTAAACTAAGGAAATGAAAGTGTAAGTCAATTAGTAACTCCAGGAGTACTTAAAAGATTGTACAAGAAAAGAAAATCATGACAGGCTACTCAGTAAATATTACTTAGGTAGTCACAATGTAAAGAGTGAATATTGTTTAAAAATATGAAGAGAAAGGGTACTGATTTCAGAACAGTTGTCTCCTCTGGGGAGGGAGATAGAAAAGAGTCAGGTGTAGGGAACAAAAGAAGTTTCAATTGTATCTGTAATATACACAAATGTTTGTGTGTATTTTAAAACAAATATAGAAAAATGTTAACATTTGTTAAATCTGGATCTTTAATATTTGTTCAATGCTTGTCTGCATTTAAAATTTTTCATACTTTAAAATGCAGGCATACCTTAGAGCTATTGTGAGTTTGGTTCCAGACCACCACGATAAAGCGAATATTGCAATAAATTGAGTCTCGCAAATTTTTCGTTTCCCAGTGCATATAAAAGTTATGGTTATACTTTAATGTAGTCTATCAAGTATGTAATTGCATTATTTCTTTAAAAACAATGTAATTTAAAAATACTTTATTGCTAAAAATGCTATCCATCTTCTGAGTCTTCAGCAAGTCATAATCTTTTTGCTAATAGAGGGCTTTGCCTTGATGTTGATGGTTGCCTCACTCTTGAGGGTTGCTGAAAGTTGGGGTGGCTATGGCAATTTCTTAAAATAATACAGCAATGAAGTTTGCGACATCAATAGATTCTTCCTTTCATGAAAGATTTCTCTGTAGCATGCAATGCTGTTTGATAACATTTTACTCAGAATAGAATTTCTTTCAAAATTGGAAACAACACTCTCAAACCCTGCCGTTGCTTTATCAACTAAGTTTATATAATATTCTAAATCCTTTGCTATCATTTCAACATCAAAGCATCTTCACCAGGAGTAGATTCCATCAAAAAAAATAAAAAATAATAAAAAATAAATAAATCAAAAAAGAAACCACTTTCTTTGCTCATCCATAAGAAGCAATTCCTCATCTGTTTAAGTTTTATCAAGACTTGCAGCAATTCGGTCACACCCTCACGCTCCACTTTTAATTCTAGTTCTCTTGCTATTTCCACCACATATGCAATTACTTCCTCCACTGAAGAATTGCAGCCTTCAAAATCATCTATGAAGGTTAGAATCCATTTCTTCTAAATTCCTGTTAATGGTGATGTTTTGACCTCCTCCCATAAATCATAAATGTCCTTAATGGCATCTAGAATGGTGAAGGTTTTCCAGAAAGTTTTCAATTGACTTTGCCCAGATCCTTCAGAGGAATTACTATCTATGGAAACTCTAGTCTAGCAAAATGTGCTTCTTAAGTAATAAGCCTTGAAAGTCAAAATAACTCCTTGATCCATGGGCTGCAAAATGAATGTTGTGTTAGTGGGCATGAGCACAACATTCATCTCCTTGCACATCTCCAGCAGAGATCTTGGATGACCAGGTGCACTGTCAATAAGCAGTAGTATTTTGAAAGGAATTTTTTTTCTGAGCAGTAGTTCTCAACATCAACAGTGGGCTAAAAAATATTCAGTAAACCATGTTATCAACATATGTCCTGTCATCCAGGCTTTGTTGTTTCATTCATAGAGCACAGGCAGAGTAGATTCAACACAATTCTTAAGGGTCCTAGGATTTTCAGAATAAGCATTGGCTTCAACTTTAAAAGTCATCACCTGCATTAGCCCCCTAAAAATGCTATCCATCTTCTGAGTCTTCAAAAAAGGGAGTTAACCTGTCCCTTGAAGCTTTGAAGCCAGGCAGTAACTCCTGCTCTCAAGCTAGGAAAGAATGTCCTAGACAGCATCTTCTTCCAATAGAAGGCTGTTTCATCTACATTAAAAGCCACCTCTTAAATTATCTTAGCTACATTTTCTGGATAATTTGCTGTTTCACCTTGTACTTTGATACTATGGAAACGGCATCTTTCCTTAAATCTCATGAACCAAACTCTGCTAGCCTCAAACTTTTCTTCTGCAGCTTCCTCACCTCTCTCAGCCTTCACAGAACCCAGGAGAGTTAGGGCCTTGCTCTGGATTAGACTTTGGTTGAAGGGAATGTTGTGGCTGATTTGACCTTTTGTTCAGACCACTAAAATATTCTCCATATCAGCAATAATGTTGTTTTGCTTTCTTATTATTCACATGTTCACTGGAGTAGCACTTTTAATGTCCTTCAAGAACTTTTCCTTTGCATTCACAATTTGCCTAACTGTTTGGCACAAGGGCCTTGCTTTTGACCTGTCTCATCTTTAGACATGCCTTCTTGGCTAAGCTTAATCATTTCTAGCTTTTGATTTAAAGTGAGAGACTTGTGACTCTTCCTTTGACTTAGAGGCCATTGCAGGGTTATAAACTGGTCTGATGTCAATATGGTTCTGTCTCAGTGAATAGAGAGGCCTGAGGAGAGATGGGGAAACAGCTGGTCCATGGAGCAGTCAGAACACACACATTTATCGACTAAGTTCACTCTCTTATGTGGGTGGAGTTTGTGGTGCCCCAAAACAATTGTAATAGTAACATCAAAGATCACTGAACACAGATCACCATAACAGATATAATGATAATGAAAAAAATGGAAATATTGTGAAAATTACCAAAATGTGACATAGAAAATCAAAATGAGCACATGCTGTTGGAAAAATGGCTCTGATAGACTAGCTTCACACAGGGCTACCACAAACCTTCAATTTGAAAAAAAAATGCAATATCCATGTAGTACAATAAAGTAAAACACAATAAAACAAGGTATGCCTGTGCATCACACTGTCGGTACTATGTCAACATTTAATAATTAAATTACAAAACTAAAAGACTAAATTAAGGTGCAAGGGAGGGATGAGCAAAAACAACAGTAAAGAAATTTTTCAAAAATTGAAGTGAAAGCTATTGGTGGTTTGAACTAGGGTGAGGTAGGGGAAAGAAAAAGCAATGAAGACATTTGATTAAAATCAATGGCACTTACATAATTGATTCCCTTAGAGAAGAAGGTAACTGCAATGTGGTCTAGTTTGAGAAAGGAAGAAGAAAAAAGGAATGGAAGGCAACAATCTGGCCTTTGTGGTAAGAGAATTCCCTAAAAGCCTCTGCCAAAACACCTTTTTTTTATTGCACACCATTCCCTGCCATGCATAGGCAAAGTAGCCCTAGAAAGAATATTTAATTTGCCTTCTATCAAAGAAAAGAATTTAACCTGGGATATACATTGCAAGAGCCCTTCAGATTATAGTTTCCCAATGTTCCCACAGTGTGGAAACATTTCCAGGTGAGTTTGCCAAACTCTGGCAGCCCTAGTAAAAGGAAAAAGCAAAAACAATTTGCCTTTCAAGAAGTAACTAAGTAGAAGGCTTTATGACAGGAAGCTAGACCGATTTCCTGGTTTTCACTCATAAAAGGAATGTTCCATTTATTTTAAGTGCAGAATTATAAAATGGAAGCAAGGCAGTGCACATCAACATTTTAATGTCAAAAGGAACATTCTCTAGGAAGTTCTTTTGGTTCCCTGAGTTACCTAATTGCTTTGGAGGTTGGGACTTTTGTATTTTCACTTAAAGAAGGAAAAAAAGAGAACAGAGTCAAACAAAAGAGAATTGGTGGGAATAAGGAAGGAGAGGAGGATGAGCTCCAAGAGGGTGTGACCATCAACAAGTCTTGTTCACTCCCACCTTTGAGTTATTCTTTTCTTACAAATGTTTATTTCTGTTCCTCAGTTTATCCCACTTTTCTTGGGAATTTATCCTTACCTTTTAATACATAAGAACATTAAATAAAACCATGGGAGGCTTGCATTTCATTACCAATGACTTAACTATCTTAAGCATTATCTTTTCGAATTTTTGAGATAGGATATTGTTTTTCAGTTAAATTAACTAAGACTCTGGAAGATTCCATAAGTTGTTCAAGGTAACAAAACACATGATCAATTCTTAGTATTTTGAGTCCAAGGTTTTATGCTACAACACCTGCCTTTCTCCACAATCATATTTTAGGGTCCCATATTTTTAGGAAATTATAAAAAGAGGAAAACTCAACTGCAAGCTGGTCACATGTTCATTAAATCCAGGCTGCACTGATATTTTTTTAATTCCAAATGTGGTGGTTATTGGATTATTACAATTGAATTAAGACAAGGAAAGGGAAAAAATTCTTTATTAAATAGTAGGTATTTCTGATTCTTTAGGGGAATTTTCTTATGAGTTTAGGTGAGAAATGTGTTGGTTTTTAGTATTATATTTGTAATGAATATTTTCTGTTAATTTTTAAATGGAACAGATTTTAGAATGCTGCTCTCTAGCTTCTTGACTTCTAGGTTAGGTAATAATCTGAATTGGAGCACATGCTATACAGCTGGTTAACCTATCAAGATTTATTCATTCATTAATCAGCCAAATTTTTATCAAGTTTCTACTCTTTCTTCAACACCATCCTAGCTTTTATTGTTACAGAAGTAATTGGAAGGTCCTTGACCTTCTATTTATATGGAAGCATGTGTCTATAGTAGAAAGAGGCACACTTAAATAAATAATTGCATTGCAAACATATGTTACTAAAATAAATTTTTAATTTTTTTATTTAAAGAAACTTTAGCTTACATAAATATTATATAAAAAATATAAGGTATTCCCATATGCCCTACTCCCTCCCCCTCCCACACTTTCCTATATCAACAACATCCCTCATTACTGTGGTACCTTTGTTACAGTTGATAAACACATATTGAAGTATTGCTACTAACCATGGATTACAGTTTAAATTACAGTTTACACTCTATCATAATTTTGTAGGTTATGACAAAATATACAATGGCCTGTATCCGTCACTGCAATGTCATGCAGGACAAATCCAATGTCCTGAAAATGCCCCCATGTTACAACTATTCTTCCCTCTCCCTCCTTAGAACCTCTGGTGACCACTGCCTTTATATCAGTGATAAGAGTTCTTCCATTACTAGAATAAGAAGTCTATGATGGAGTAATAATGTCTACTTTAGTCCATTGTTCGTTCTGATTGAGAGGGGGCTTAGATCCCATGGGGCAGGTGGATGGAGCTATCTTGCTTGCAGTTGCAGACACTTTCTGTTCCTTGGGATGGGCATTGTCCATCATCATCTCCTTGTTAGTTGTCCTGGGTAAGTCCAATGAACTGGAGGGTAGGTGTTGCAACTCTGCTGAAAATTTTTTAAATTATATGTACAATTTTTCTGTAAACCTACACTTCTCTAATAAAGAAGTTTAGCACATGATACATACACTAATTAAAGCATATACTGGGTGCAATGGTAGCATAAAGATGGAATTATGCATTGGCAAATATTTATTGCATCTAACCAAGTACCAAGCATGGCACCAGGAAAAGGCACAGAATGGTGAAGGAGTCCCAGTCCCTCCCTCTAGTTCCTACAGCCCCGGCAGAGAAACATACACATAAAGAGACTGTTTCAATACAGTAAGTATATTGAAGAGTAGGAACTGATTTAATGCTTATTTAATGAAAGAATAAAAAACAGAAGAAGAAAGCAAGAAAGGAAAGGACAGAGGGAGGGAAAGAAACAGATTGCTAGGATGGGTGTAAGTATGGATTGCTATAGGAACATTGAAGAGAAAACCTTATCCAGGTCTTATATATTTAGAGGTACCTCTCAGAAGAAAGGGAATAAACACATGTGTAAATGAGAAATGGGTCTGGTAAAAGGGGACATAAAAAAGGACTATAAGACATGATAAAAGTTATATCTGAAGAACAGGCACATGTCAGAAAATATTTTTCCTGCATAACAAAGCTATTCAGAGGCAAGTGTATCACTATTTCACATTCACCTTTTCATCAAATCCTGTTTTATGGGAGCAATCCTTTTCTAAACACCAAATATCATAATGGAGACCTCTTTGTATACCAGTAGAATTCCCAGGTCCCCAAGCACTTACTATATTTTCTTTTTAAGGTTTGTCACATAAATGCTAACCAATGCAATATAGGGAAATTAAGTTTATGATAAATGTAGTGCAAAAGCAGAGAAGTTTGGCTGTGTAGAGGACATGGTAGCAGCAATTCATCTTTATTGTCTTGCAATAGCATAGTGATTTAAATCAATAGGCTGTGAAATCAGATATATCCGTGTTCAAATCCACACTCCATCAGTGACACATTGTGTGACTTTAAGCAAAACTATTTCCTTCTCTGAGCTTCAGCTTCCTCTTCTGTAAAATGGATATAATAATAGTAAGTAATTAATAGGATTTTGGAAGACATTAAATAGCATACAAATAATAGTGTGTATTAACTGCCTAAATATGCTCACTATTATCACTCTAGTGTTAATAAAACTTAAAAATACAGGGTGGACAAGAATGAATAGAGAATTGATAGGTTGAATTAAGAATGAATGAATGAATGAATGAGAAAACTTAATGTTTTCCACCTTTGAAATTAAAATCCTTAAGTCAATGACTGCCTAGCCCAGTGAATAGCACAAAGTAGTCAATCCCTTTGTATTTGTGGACCTTTCTATTATAAATAACATTTTAATATATCTTAGATTACCTTCTTTGGCCTTTTGATTCTAAATGAATGAGTTATGTAAAGTTGGTGTGATCTAGAAATTCCAGAAAGCGAGCCATGGCCTGTAAGGCTACTAAAGGCATCTAACATCTTTTTTTCTCTATTAGGGAAGTTGTGGATTTACAAAACAATCATGCATAAAATCCAGGATTCACGTACACAACCTCACCACCAACACCTTGCATTGGTGTGGAATACTTGTTACTATTGATGATAGTGTATTTTTTATAATTGTACAATTTTTGTTACAATTGATGAAAGATTATTTAATTAGTTCTATCTATTGTTCATTACTTACATTAGGTGTCTTTTCCCCATATACCACCCTATTAATACCACCTTGTATTCATATCACACATTTGCTATAATTCATGAAAGAGTGTTCCTATACTTGCACTATTAACTATAGTCCATCCTCTACAATAGGGCTCACTGTGTTTTACACTCCTATATTTTATCTTTTAATTTTTATTCTGGTAATATATATATCCTAAAGTTTCCTCTTTTAACCCCATTCACTTATACAGTTCTGTGTAATTGATTACCTGCTCAAAATGTGCTACCATCACCACCATCCATTTTCAAACCTTTACCACCAGCCCATATAGAAATTCCATGAAAGTTAAGTGTCAACTCCCCATTCTCTAACCCCAATCCATCTCCTAGTAATGGTCCCTCGAGGTTCTAACTCTATCTGTTTACTTATTATAATTAGATCATAACATTGAAATCATACAATAATTGTCCTTTTGTGTCTGGTTTATTTCACTCAGTGTAATGTCCTCATGCTTCATTCACATTGTGGCATACATGGAATATATGTCACTAAATACTATTCCATCGTATGTATATACCACAATTTGTCCATTCATCAGTTGGTGGACACTTGGTTTGCTTCCATCTTTTAGTAATTGTGAATAAAGCTGCTATGAACATCAGTGTACAAATATCTGTTCACACCCCTGCTTTCACTTTTGAGTATATACCTAGTAGTGGGATTGCTGAAAGAATTAAAAGCCAACTCCTTAAAAACATCATATCCTGTATGTTCTAGTCCTCTGTTAGGTGTCTGAGCTATTTTGCATTTTATTTGCTCCTCATCCCCCAAATACACTGGCCTGCTTGATCTTCCATGAAACATCAGAAAGGCTCTCATCTTTTCGTCCTTGCCCTGGCCGTGCTCTCTACCTGGCGTGTCCTTTTCCTGATACCAGCCTTGCTATTACCCTTCCCTCCTTCAAGCCCTTGCTCAAACACCCACCCTGACCACCTTGTTTTAAAGTACAAACAGCCCCCCTCTGATCCAGTTGTACTTCTCTTTTTCTAGATTACACGATCGCCTATTTATTATACTAGATTGTATAATTTATTTATTATATAATTTATTTATACTAGATTGTATATTTATGGATTACTATTTATTTTGCTATTCATATGTTATCAGTCTTCCCAGTTGCAATATAAGGAAAAAGGCAGGGGTTGTGTGGGTTTTATTCACTGGGGATTCCTAAGCTCCTAGAACATAGTAGACACTCAATAAATATTTGCTGAAGAAATAAATTGCAGAATGGAAGAAAGGAAACAGCTTCCCATGTATTTAGTGCCTGACACCCCTTGTAATAGGAACTTTTACAGGAAACTTTTATTGTCATTTTACAAAACAAGCAAACAAACAAAAAAAGAAAAATAAGGTTGAAGGTATAAGATACCTGTGCTCGTGGTCACACAGTAAGTAGTAGACTTATGGCCCAAGTCCTCTTATGTTAGTATGTAAAATTCATGCTTTGTCTTCAACATGATGCCACAGGAAATATGGAAATGACCATGAACCTCTGGTTTCCTTCTGAAAGGATCTTTAAAATACAATGAAAGATTCTGTACACCAGTCCTTTTCAAAGAGTTAGTGGGCTTGATAAAGTTTCATTTAACACTGAAAATAACTTTTTTTTTACTCAGATTTCAGGGTTCATATTTTGAAAATTTTTAAATTCTTTACATTCTTCTAATTTCTCAATTCTCATTAATTTATAAATTTGTTTTTCCCACCAGATGAGACAAAAAGATGGTATATTTGTACATATAAAAAAATAAAAGTGGTAAAAGTCCCTCTTTCAATGGTACGTCTCAAAACAGGTCCTGAAAAAGAAAATAAACCAGTTTTCACCTTGCCAGAAACCATGCAAAGAAAACCGTGCCTTGTGTTCATCCTTGCAATGATAAATTTGTTGTCTGGCTAAAACAATGCCCTTGTGGTCAAAAACCACTCTGATACAACCAGACTGAAGAAAATAATGTTGTTTCATTGATTTCCGCTTTTGATAAGTAAAGGTTACCCAAAATAAATTATCACATTTCCCCCAAGGACATAAAACATTATAACAGTGCTTACTGCCACATTATCTAACCCACTTGCAAAATACTCCGTTAAGCATTGATGTATTATATGAGTAATTCAAAGCAGAAAAATGTCTCCTATCCTGACATCTCTTAAAAAGGTGAAGTGAAAATTCACATTAAGTGAAGTAAAAAATTCATAGAGCATCATGTGCTACCTTGTACTTATAAACAATTTAAGGCAATATAATATAATTTACTTGGTGCTGTGTATATATAAACAGGCTAGAGAGATAAAATAGGTTTGGCTTTTCCCCAGAAGAACACAGGAGTTATAATAAAACATATAGGCAATTTAGCAGACGTTGAATCACTGCTGTTTTATGTATATACTTCTTTTCCCTCTTGTTCACACTTCACAGGTATTATGCCACAGTTCGGAGCACATATTATTTTATACGGCCTTCACCCTAATCCTTGAGATGTAGGCAGACAGGTATTATCATGTTTTCCACTCAAAGCTTTGGCTGATTTCCGATCTGTACTCTCAGCAGTAATTCCCAGAAACGTTATAATTTTCTGTGGGCCCACGCTGTAGAGTGATTTCCCTGTATATCTGATTTCCACATTGGAGCTGCTTCCTTTCCATTTCTTCTTTTCCCATGTCTGTACTTCTCCACCTCTAATGCCCTTCACTTCAAATGCTCTTCAGGTCCATCCCTACCTCCCTTTCTTTAACTGAAACTGGAATGTTGTGGGTTTTAAATAAAAGAACACACAAGCACAGTACTCAGCCAAGTGCCTGGCAGAGCAAAGAACTCACCCCTGAGCATTGGCCAACACAAAACTTAAAGGGAAAAATGATTGCCTTTGAGACCCATGGTGCCCTGAATGGAGAGGGCACTTAACAATGCTATTGAGCAAAGACATGAGTGAAATGCTATAATTGTGCTAAAAATTCCTTGTGCTAAAAAATATTCTATCTCTTTAATGAGTAGAACAAGGCATTGAGCTTTCCCCTTGTGTGTTACTCTTATATGGGTGGGTTTGTTCCCACATTTTCTTTCTGTACTAAACAGGAGAATTTTAGTGAATTAAGTATGTACAAGTAGCTCAACTAGGAAATGAAAGAAAAACATGACGTAAAATCCGTGGCAGAGTTTGCATATAATTTTGCCATCTGCCTTAGGAAAGGTAAGATAAGCCAGGTCTTAGAGAAGTTCTGATCGGTACCAAAGAAATAGAGAATCAGGACTTTGTAACAGAATCTGTGGGAGCACAGAAGGAATAGAGCTAGTCCTAGAAAATGGCCACAAAAACTCTGAGTCATAAAATCAGAAAGCCTTTGAACATTTGAACGGACCACTTGCCACCGGGAGAAATTGCTTTTATGCAGATTTTTTGCTTATAAAAGCAGTTTTATAAGACTCTGACTAAAAATGCAGGAGAAGGATCCTGAAAAGGGTCTGGCAAGCTAGGAATGGTAACTAGAAATTAATAGTAAAACATTCATTATAGTTCATTTAATGCATATAAACTGCCACTGAATGTCTCTTGGTTTTAAAGTGATGGCTTTATTGTTTTATTTAATAAAATACAAAAATAGTTTTGTTTCTTGGTTTTTTTTTAGATTTATTTTGTTTATTAATTTCTCCCCCTCCCCTTATTGTTTGTGCTCGCTGTCTGCTCTCTCTGTCTGTTTGTTGTGTGCTCTCCGTGTCTGCTCTGCTGCTTTTTTTTTGGAGGAGGAGGAGGAGGCGCCAGGAACTGAACCTGGGACCTCCCAGGTGGTAGGCAGGTGCCCAACTGCTTGAGCCACATCCGCTTCCCCCAAAAAAGTTTTAAGCATTTTACAGACACAGTCCTGAAAAATTGCTTCACTGACTGTTTTTAGGCATTTCCCAAATGTGAATTCTTGTAAAGGCGCTTTCCAAATCATAGCCTGTTTTAGTTCCATTTTAGCTATAGAAACAAATGAAATAGACTATACAGACCGAGAGTCCTCGTGTTTACAGGAACTATCTGTGCTCAAGCAGAGAATGAAGTGCCTGTCCCCTTCCTTATTAATGGACTCGTTCGTTCACTCAACCCAGGTAACTGCCTGCTTGCTGTGTGCCAGAGACTGTATTTGGTGCTAGAAATTCTGCAATAAACAGTCCCTTGCTCTCAGAACACTCACGGTCTACCATGTGAAACAGACTGACTCACCATTAGCGTGAATCTCAAATGCTGTGACAGGCACTGGCCCAGGGAGCTTTTTGACCCCATGGATGGAGCCTGTCCTACAGGCTTAGAGAATCAGAAAAGTCCTCCTCAAAGAGGTGACATCTGGAAAATAGAATAAGGACTGAGTGAGCAAGGGAAGATGGATAGGGGAAAGGTAGAAAGAGAGCAAAGTATTCCAGTCAGCCCATTTTATTATTTAAACCCATCCACCATGCTTTTCCTCTTTTATCCATCTGCAGCATGGCCGGAAGTCATATTTTCCGAAGCTGTCCCCTACAAATGTGCATCTGTGATCATGCTTCCCTTTAGTACTCTGCAGTCCTATTAAATCATTCTTTATGCCTCAGTTATGAAATAAATCTTTGAATACAATTTCTAATTCCTCTATAAAATCTAGCCAATAAAGAAGAATAAAAATTTTAAAAATAAATTTATAGCCTTGAGTTTTCAGCTCTTTGAGAGAATTTTATATGGGAACCTAAACAAAAATATATAATAAACCTTGAAGGGCGTGAAGTAGGCTGGGTGTGATGATGAATGAATGGCTGGGAGTCACCTCTGTGGCAAAGTTGGGAATGTCCCATGATCAATCCTTGCTCTTTTGTGCTATGTGTGCTCAGTGCCCAATCAGAAAATATTCAATGCAAAAAAAAAAAAAAAATTGGGGGGGGGCAGGGCACAAAAACAACAGCGTGTCAATCAGTTCCTCTGGCCAGCAACCCACAAGAGAATGTTGCTCAAAAGTTTGAACGAATGAGATGTCTCAAGGAGCATGGATTTGCATCAGGATAACAAATATCAAATACTTATGGCACCTCCTCCCTGCCTTACCCATTCAGACACTACTTCTTTTTCATGATTCTCTTTCCTACTAAACACATATGTAGCCTCAGGACCCCTTACAGATGTAGCAAAAGAAAAAGAAAAAAGCATAAGCAGACCAGGGATTTAATCTCATGCCCACCAAGTTAAAATATTTTACTAAAACTCAGTTCTCCCCATCTGTAAAATAGAAATAATGACACTTACCTCACTTGATTGTTATGAAGATTACATAAAATTTATGAGAGAGTGCCTGACTTATAGTAGATGCTCAGTAAATATTAGTTTTATCCTTTTTATACTAGCATAACCATGAATAAGGCAGCTTCTTATTAAGGCAGTGGCTGATAAAACTTATCTAACATTTGAATAGAGACTAGAATTTTTTCGAAGGAGTGATATGGTGTGTTTTTTTTCATGCTAAGGTAATGGTAAAAATCAATCAACTCGAGGATATTCCTTCTCTACAGTGAACTTCAGGGCTTTTCTTCTGGCCTAAAGTAAAACACGTTGCAACTAACAGCCATCTTGGGAACAGAGAATCTGAAATTTATAATTAAATAATGCTTTTTAAAGAATGACCTGCTCATTGCCACCCTCTCTCCTTTATGGATACTTCCTAGGTGCAGTCAACCACTCAGAATTAGATTAATAGATCAATAATAAAACATTTTATCACATGCCTAGTAAAGAAGAGGAATATATCTAATGTGAAATGTCACGCACCGGGGCAGAAGTAAGCCTTTGAGTTGCTTACCTAGTTTTGCCCTCTCTAGGTATCATAATCTTGACTTTAAAACTCAGAAGTAGTTCACCCAATTTAGACTTCTATCTATAACAGCACCTAGCAGTTCATTAACTTGGGACTTCTTAAAGATAACCAAGATTTTCTGAAAATGTCTAGACCTATGCACCAGATTAAGAACTACATACCTTGATTAAATAGCTAATGTGTTAATTTGTAAAATGCTATGCTAACCAGGTGTGAGGCACTGTGCTCAGTACTGGGACCCATTTGTGAGAAAAAGGGACAAAGTCCCATCTTCAGGGCACTGATAGTCAAATAGGGAAAACAGACCTTGACCATATAATTACACACACACAAACACACATTCATAGACACACTCACAAAATAGGTATAATTATAATATGAACTACAAAGAAGAATAAGGTACCTAAATATAACAGACCACACACACAACAGTTCCAATTCTTACATACATGGAAGTGATGAAAAATTTAGCCCAGATTAAGTGAATAGGAAATATAAAGGATCGGGGATGTGGACACTAGAGAGAAAACTATAAGTCTGCATGCTACTGATATCTCAGACTAGCAAACTAGAGACCCAAATCCTGAGAGGTAAAGAAAGTAGTAAAAGTAGATAAATGGCCTATTGATAGAACAGATCGAAAGAAAGCATGGCATTGTTAATCATGAGTCAACAGCCTGTGTTCTGGGAATATCTAGGGGAATCCCCACAGCAGCCTCATATCAGCCTTGTACAGCTCAAATAGCCTAGCCAGCAGTTGAAGAAACATACATTCCCATTTGTCTTAGTTTTGCTCTGTTGCAATCACAAATACCACAAACTCGTATTGGCTTAAAGAACTGGAATTTTTGGCACATGATTTTAGAGTCTAGCACACTTGCTTTCTTCTGGGGTCAGGAGTGTTCTGGATAGCTGGCAATCCTTGGTTCCTTGACTTTCCTGTCACAAGATGATGTTTTCTTCTTGCTCTTCCATTCTCTGTTGACTTCCAACTTTTAGCTCCTCCCCATGGCTTTCTCCCTCCATGTCTGAATTTCTTCTGCTTATACTCTGGATTAAAGCTTAGCCTCATTCATTTGGACCAGACCACACCTTAACTAAAATCACATCTTCAAGAGATCCTATTGACAATGGGTTCACATTCACAGGAATGAAGATCAAGACCAAGTATGTGTCTATTTTGGTGTACATAACTCAATCCACCATTCTCAGAGATTCTCAACATCCCCTTCCTTTCCTTCTGAAGGACACAGGAAGGAGAGTTTCTGTCCAACTTCTTAGCCTTTTACAGAATACCAGACATTCAACCAAGAACTTTTGACTCCTGATTCCCTCTGCCTGAAGACTCTTGGAACAGGGTCTGAAAATGAAACAATCTAGGAATTATTAGCTACAGGAATATTCATACTGTAAGGCTAAAATCCAAGTAGTAAGTTTAAGTATGAGCTACTGATGAGCAGTCACATCCTTTTTCATGAATTCAAGAAATAAGTGGACTGTCCATTCTCCCATTAGATGTGTGGGAAGCACATTGGAAGAATTATAGGGTGAA
>PVKH010004793.1:0-22895 GCA_004027955.1 Chaetophractus vellerosus | reverse complement strand
AATAAAATAAATAAATCTTTAAAAAAAATAAAATTAAATTAAAAAAAATAAAATTCTTTTGAGGAATTTTAGGATTTGATTTTAGGTTTTGCTAGAGCAGGTCTAGAATAGGTCTTACTCTAGGATGTGTTTTTAGATACCTAGCTATGGCATTTCTGGTTTCTCAGCTGGTTGCCTCGCCTGGAACTGGCATGAAACACTACCTCCCAGCAGTGCTTGACCGCAACTGTCTCCTTTTGTCTCTCAGACTGATAGCAGTACTTTCCCATAATCCTTGCATAGTTTGGCTCTGTGCATGTACAGACCAATCCTCAGCCAAAGACTCACAGAAAACCCCCTTAACAAGCTACTGCCTCCCCCCTAACCCAACCCCTGTGCAATTCCTACCTCCTCAGTTCCCTGTGCCACAGATTCCAATCACTTTACCTGCCCCAAACTCAGATCTCTGCCTCATCTTCTCAGTAAGACAACCATATCTGCTTGAACTCCTGTGCCCTACACTGGGAAATTGGGCAACTGGCCCTGGGCAGAGAGCCTGGGCAAATTTGTGATTCATTTTGTGAGTTTCCTTTCTCTCAGGGATTGTGCTCTTGTGCTGCCTATTGTCCTATGTTTGCAAATAGCTGCTTCCTGTAATTATTTTTTCATTATTATAGTTGTTTATAGTGGAAGGACTAGTTTAGTAATAGTTCCTCTGTTCTGACTTAAAAAGATAACTACCACATATAATTTTAATTTTCTTATTTTTCTTGCTATTGGAATTTTCTTATTGAACCTATATTATATTTGTTATACTGTGTTTTAAATTATTTAAAAAGAAAATATTATTCAAAACAGAAGAAGGAAATGGAACATCCTATTAAATTGCACAAAGAGATTAAAGAACACATTTACTTTTAGACTTTCATTCTGAGATAACATCATTGCCTCATTAGGGTGTGTTTTTATTATTCCAGCTTGGACTTTTACTGTACTAAAATCCAAACTTAAAAGGTTATTAAAGGGGCCGGCTCGATAGCCCAGTGGATAGGGCGTCGGCATACCACATGGGAGGCCCCGGGTTCGATTCCCGGGGACCTCTCCTAGCGGGCAGACCGCCTTGAGAATGGCAAGCCGCCGCCGTGGGCAGGGCAAGAAGCTGCCACGGACAGGGCAAAAGCCGCCATGGGCAGGGCAGGTCGCCCACGAATGGAGCGCAGCCAGCCACCCGCGAACTGAAAGCCGGCCGTGAACAGACGCAGAGACCGCCCACAAGCGGGGAAAGCCGCGCCTGCGCAGTGTCCACTCTTGGCGCGTCGCCGCAGCGGGGGGAAGGGGAGATATGTAATAAAATAAATAAATCTTTAAAAAAAAAAAAAGTTTATTAAAAAGAAAAAAGAAAAAAAAATCTTGGAAAGGGGTAAGGACTACTTCAAATCTCCAGGAAAAAACCAGGATCTTATATATCCTTTTTTTCCTAAATCATTGACCAATTGGATTATAAATGTCAAGAATTTTGTACATTATGCTAAAATATACTCAAATAATAAGAGCACTAATGATTTCTGAGATGATATACATCACTAAGTGAGTTCTTGCCATATGTCAGGCCCTGTGCTATATATACTCTATGTACATTATTTTATTTAATCCTCATTACAACTACCAGATGAAGGAAAAATTACATCCATTTTATGCTTATGAGGAAACAAACTTAGAGTAGTTAAGGATACTACTGAAAATCCTCTCCTTTGGTAAAGAATTTTGTCCTTCTGGACAAATACTAGAATTGATACCTATGTATGCTCCTGTACCTATGGGGACATAGGAAGTTTATTTACAATAAGAACTCCAACTCTCTCTCAAGGTGGTTCTGTTATTCAATTACAAATAATATTAGGGGAAGCCTCACTATATTTATAGTTATCAAAAGTACATAAGGGCTAAAGTTTTTTGAGGGGCTGTTCTAAAACTTAAGCATTAAAGAGGTGTCTGTACCCATTCTTCTATCACTTTATCCTCGATATACTTTACAGGTGCCCTTGACTATTTTCTTACCAGCTATGTGGCATGTGACTATTCCCCAATATGAACAATGTGCTTTGGATTGTAAAGCTACATTAGAAAGAGAAGTGCCATTCTTCCAAAACAGAGTTTATTGTCCAGAATGTAAGAGAAAATACACTTACAGTTGTAAAAGTCAACAATTATTTGAACTAGGGGATTTGAAAATGAGTTTCTGAGGTGATGGAATTATTGTATAGTGCAACCTGAATGGAAAAAGTCATTCCAGTCAGTGGAAAACCTTGACTATCTAGTTGCCAGATGAGGGGTTATTAAAATTCTTCCTGACTTTGGTTGGCAGAGTCAAAAAAGGACTAGAGAAAAGCATTTTAAATAATTTTAGAGCCTACATTAATAGGACACAGTCTCATAATCCTATGACATAATATTATTATGGTCAGCTACATTTCACTGGTTATGAAATTGAGGTTATATGAAACGTTGAAGGTTACAGAGCGAGTAGGAGATGTGCCTAAGCTCTGGTCCCAGATAGACGGATTTTCAAGTTTGTACTCTTAACCACCACTCTATACTGTGTTGAAACTAATGAAATTTAGTAAAAGATAATTTAGGGAATTTATCTCTTTTTAGTCTTTTGCTTATATATCAACTGAGATAAATTTTAACTTAATCTTGGAATGGCTAGGTGCTTTAAAAGGTTTTCGGCTTTTGGTTGGTGTTTTCTTAGGCAATTATTTGCTAGCCTTCTTTTCCTGTTGGTACTCTGCCTTTACTTCTAGACTCTTTTCTTACTACACTGTCCCACTTTGAGCCCTCTGAGAGCTTTATGGAATCTTTTCTCCAAAAAGCATAAAGAGGATTCTCTTTAGTTTTGATTTGTTCCTGTTTCAGAAGGTGTTTTAGGTTTGAAAACTTTCAATTATGTCATGAATGGGGGAACCTCTCATAGGACTAGAAGTTAAAAAAATACAATGATTTTAATTTTTTACCCCTTAAAATGAGAAAGTCAGAATAAGATTATTTTTCAATTAAAGTCTCTATCCAGGTCTAAGGATTTAAGACATTTAGTCTCGAAAGAATCTGGCTTCCTGGGAGTAGAAATGTCAAATTTAAGCATAGAATTCACTTGAATTAAAGCTAATTAGTAAAATGCATAATTTTACTGGGACTCCTAGTTTTGTTTTGGTAGAAATTTAGTTTTATGAAGTTGCATGTTTTCTTCACAGCATTGTTACACAATCATTTTCATAATGTAAATTGGATACTCAATATACTTTTGTCATTATGGGCAGTTACCTTGATTAAATTAATATTCCCATTCCCGCTAATATATATGAGGGAAAAAAAGGGTCACTTGCCAATGGGAGAAAATGCTAAAGAGAACGGAATTGTAGATGTATGGGGGAGGCATTATATAATTAACTAAGGCATTAGCATTGGTGTTAAAAAAATAGAGTGCATTTGTTGCTCTACCTAGGTGGTCTTTGATCATTTTTTTCTTTGTTGCCCTAGTCAGTCATAATTCATGTACCTCTTCTGGCTTTCCCTTCCCTCTCCTTCTCACATATCTCACACACAGTTCTGGAAGAGGGCAGGTATAAATTAAGGCTCCTCATTTATTGGCCTTCCAATTCTCCAGATCATGTGGCTAGGAAGATAACCGCATAATATATCACACAAGCTTGGACATTTTCTCTGCTAAAGAGAAATGTTTAAATGTTTAAATGACTAGATACATTATTTCCAAGTCACAGTTTCCATCTCCATCATGCTGGCTTAACCCATCAACAACGGAGCTTTTGTCTTTATTCCCAGATTTGTTTCAGTTCTCTTTATGTTCAGTGCCGGAATGCTGCCCTGAACCTCAACCTAGGAGCCTGACGTCCTGCTTTAAACTAAATAGGCTTCTTCTCTTGCCCTAGAGCTCTACATTTAAATATCAGTCCAGGGACTGAGGCTAGTCCCCTGTGAACGTAAATGCTGCTTACTGCCTGGCTAGTCATCTGTTTGATTCACTGAGCACTGCACGTCTTTGTTTCCTGTGTTAAAGTTTTCTATATACCTCCTGGAAATCTGCTGTCTTAACTGGGACCTATAATGCTGATTTCTTTCTTAATATTTGCACATGTTCCTATACTTGTGAACCTTTGAGACTTTAGGACTATAGTTCTGGAGTGAGATTCTTGAGACAGTTTTTTCCTTAATTCTAAACCCTTCAGTTTACATCAAGTGTTCGCCCTCTCTCATGCTCCACTAATAGCCTATGTAGCCTTGAGAGGATGATCAAACTGCTCCACCAGAATGCTAACTTTTTCTAAGGATCTTCTATGTTCACCACACTGCAGTAGACAGTTTAGAATATAAAGATGAATACAGATCCTCTCATGGTAGATTGAATTAGAAAAACAAGAGACCGGAGGAAGGATTTATGCAAATGAATCTCTCCAGCCAAGATGGTAAGCAACTGATGGTAAGCAATATAAATCAGCTCTGAAAATTTAAGTGAAGAATGAATGTTTGGCAGGACACAGGAGTAGAAGGTAGAATGGAAGAAAAGCTCTATACTTGTAATGCTTTGGCCTTCAGAACTGCAGCCCTCATTCTCCAGCTGCTGGGAGTATTAGAAGCTGAGTTATCAAATGACTCCCTCTTTGGGAATTGAATTTAACTGAAAAGCTTTGCCTTCCCAAAAGCATGACCTTGATTAAGGCCACCATCTTTAGACAAGTTTATCTCATATCATGCTTTAGTCTGCTAGGCTGCTGAAATTCGATACACTAGAAATGGACTGATTTTTACTATGGGGATTTATTAAGTTACAAGCTTACAGTTTCAAAGACAAGAAAAATGTCCAAATCAAGACATCATCACGTGATGTTTCCTCCCCAAAGACCACTGCCAGTGATCCTGGACTCCTCTGTCACATAGCAAGGCATATGGCGGTGCCTTCCTTCCTTGCCTTCAGCTCCCTGCTTCTGTGGCTCTCTCTGTCCCTCTGAATTTCATTCTCTTATAAAGAACTCTAGTAAGAGGATTAAGACCCACCCTGGGCCACTCCTTACTATAGTATCCTAATCAAAGGCCTTTCACTGAAATGACCTAATCAAAATTTCCCACCTACAACAGGTCTCCACCCATGGGAGTGGATTAACTTTAAGAACATGATTTTCTGACTTACAGTCTCAAACAACTATATATTCCATGACAGATCAACAACTCTGCTTTAATTTGGGGCAACTCTGAAGGGCCATTCTTACTCCAGAGGACCCAGTAGTATTGGGTAGGACCTATATTGCCATAACATTGCAGCCCAACCTCTCTCTTTTACCAATCTGCTTCCTTCACTCCCTTCGTGGAAGGTGTTGATCTCATGAGCACCCCTGTGGAGGAAAGACTGGATTTGCTGCTTTACTGGAAAAGTTCTATCTTTCTCTCTATGATGCTTGCATGCCTAGCTTTGACTTTTGACCAAGATTAGGGCCATGAGATTTACCATGTGTTGTGTAAAGTCTGAAATTCCTTGTCAGAGCTCAGGGTCAGTTCATTTATTGATGGCTTTCAACTGTTTTAAATGGTTAAAAACCTGGTTTGACTACATGGCTGGGAGGTGAGGTGCATAAAAACCCTATTGAGATCTTCTGCTTTGCACTCTCACAAAGCCAAGATTTCTTGCACAGATTTTGGTACAATCTAGATATCAGGGTTGTCTGTATGAATGTAAGGACCCTTGAAAGCCAGCATCTGAAAGTTTGTCAGACCTTAATGCTTGCCTGTATTCTCTTTCTCTTAAGACACTGTCTTTTGCCTTTAAGTAAAAGCCTTATTTATATGAATATACTCTGTGAAGTTTGTGATTCCTTTAAATATCTGTATGTGGGAAATCTTCCCAACTCCTCATTAAACTTCCTATATGCAGACCTCAGTCTCCCTGTCAACTCTGGAGTTTTCAACAGTGCAGATTGTCCATCTAGGGTTCTCCACCCTCATTTTATCTATGTCTTTGCTTAATGTCTCAGACCCCAGACCCCAGAAAAGTAATTCTAATTTGTCTGTATTGGATCCCGCACTGATCAAACAAAAAATTAATTACACCAGGGGATGAGATAGCAAAGGGTGTGAGAAAAAAACTTTGAAGTTTAGGCCTATTGGTTGGGAAGATGATGACACCCTTAACTGGAAAATAGAGCACTGGAGTTGAAATAAGGTTTATATATTTAGTAGGAGGTGGTGATGGAATATCTAAGTGGAAATGCCTAGTAGGGGGGTAGAAATGTAGCTTTAGAGTTTAAAAGAGCAGCTGGTGTAAGAGATTTGCATATTAGAATCATTTTTATAGTGATTTCTTATGAAAAGATTGGATTATCAAACCTTAGCTGTGTACTGGACCAGTAGTGAGCCCAGTAGGTTAGAGACCACATCGGCTCTGGAGAGTGCTGGAAAAGTTGGTGAGAAGCAACCACTGCTGGCCAGTAGCTAAACTTTTCAGGCCAGGGAGGGAGAGAATAATTATTTCAGAAAAGTTCAGGAGAAAGCTGCTCCAAATAATTAACCATCAGGGAAATGCAAATCAAAACCGCAATGAAATGGTACTTCACACACTCTGGGGACAGCTAGAATAATTTTAAAAAGATAATAACAAGTGTTGGTAAATATGTGGAGAAATTGGATCACTAATACACTGCTGGTGGGAATGTAAAATGTTATAGCTGCTTTGGAAAGCAGTGTGGCAGTTCTTCAAATGGGTAAATGTGGAATTACCATATCACCCAGGAATTCCATTCCTCGTTACATAGCCAGGAGAAATTAAAACATATGTCCACACAAGTACTTGTACACAAATGTCCATAGCAGCTTTAGGCATGGTAGCCAAAAAGTAGAAACAACCCCAATACTCATCAACTGAAGAAAGGATAAAAAAATATGTATCTCCATACAAAAAAATAGTATTCAGCAACAAAAGAAATGAAGTACTTATGTATGCAACAACATGGCTGAACATTGAAAACATTCTGCTAATTGAAAGAAGCCTGTTACAAAGGACTTTGTACGATTGTATTTACATGAAGAGATTAGAATAGGCAAATCTTTGGAGTCAGAATGTAGATTAGTGGCTGCCTATGACTGGATGGTGGTGGTGGCAAGATTACGGACTGATTGTGGGGTCTTGTTTTGGGGTGAGGAAAATGTTCTAAAACTGATTGTGTTGATGGCTGCACAACCCTTTGATATACTAAAAACCATTTAATTATACACTTTACAGGGGTAAATTGTATGTTGTATGAATTATACCCTAATAAAGTTGTTAAATAAATCCATTTGGGGGTGAGGTTGTGGTGACTGCAGATGTGGAGTGCAGGTTCTAGGAATGGGGTCCAGTTTCACCTGTGTCAGATGTCAGGATCATATAGACAACAAAGGCAGAGGGTCATGTTGCTAACAAAGAAGATGTAAGAAAGTGCCCCTTCATTAGTAACTGCTTTAGTAAGGAATCTGAATATATATGAAAATATATTGATCCTTCTTTTCCTCTGAGTCATATTACCCTTGACAGCATCTTGGATAGACCCCATAACTTTTTTGGCTATTAGAACAGTCAAATTCTGATTCTCAAGAATCTATCCTTTATCTTTCAATCTTCAATCTCACATTCCATGCAAAGTTATTCTCCTTTCTTTCCCCCAGAACAGGCTGGACCATGCAAGACAGATCTGTTGTCTGGCTCTCAGACACTTCCTCTCTCTCTTACTCCTTTTCCCCTATGTCTTCCCTTCCCTTTCCATAGTAGCTGTTTCTGAGGCCATGATGAGAGAGTAGCTTACTAGGTGCACATGTTAAGATCCCAAAAGCATAACGCTGTGATGAGGCTCTCACTGCAGGAAGTTTTGGTCATTCCTTACCCATGTGAACTGGTCTTTATTTAGCCCCTGTCTGGTATCTTTCCAAATACTGGTGTTGACTTCTCTTCCCGAAGATCACAGCTCCCCTGTACTGGCTCTGCTGAGCCTTAACCATTGTCCCTTATGTGCTTTTACCCATGTTCTTGGGGAAAATATTTAACTTTGAATATGCTCTACTCTGCCCCCAATGCTATGAGTTACATATTGGTTATTAGTAGTTATAAGTTGTCAATTCTATCAATTTATTGTAGGGATTATTACGTAGAAAATACTATACCTGCTGGGGTGGCTTTTCCTCTTCCCAATATCATCTTGATTTGAAGAATGTGTAAACTAAATTGTTAAATACATCTGCAGGTAATGTCTCTCTGCCTCCCATTCTCTCTGTTGCTCTTCCTTATCTGCTGGTTTCTATGATTCTTCATTGCTTTCTTCAAAATATCAGTTCCCAACTTAAACTCTATTCAAATCCAAAGAATTCATTGGCAGCTAGAAACTGTTCGTTCCTTTCTAATTAATTGTCTTGATGTTTTCTATAGTGTTTAAACCACATCTTCCAGGCGGTAGCATTTTTAACACAAAGGCAAACTAAGTACTAAATAATTTACCTCTAGCTGTTCCAAGCACTACCATATTCTCTGGTGATTTGGGCACCAATGGTGATTATATTTGTAGACTTGTCTTCTTTGTCAAAACCTTTAGTGGCTTATTTGACACCACTGAAAATGACACTGACAGTACAGAGTCCTTAGGGTGACTCACTTTTTAAAAAATAAATGTCACAGTACCTTGGAAACATATTACTGGCATTTAAAATCATATTTCACCATGACAAGGTAAAGACAACTTGGGACAACAAGTTTGATTTTGATTAAGAATATTGTGGGAAACAAAGTGAGAATGAAACCATACATTTTTCAGTTCTTCTACCTAGTTCTCTTATTCCAACTCCACAGGGTACAGCAACTCAATCTATGAGATGGCCAGGCATGAAGTATTCTGCTTCACTTTATACCCTCTTCAAGCAGACAATTTTGCATCCACAATTGATAACTTCTCCAGAAATCAGGCAACCCAAATTGCTGGACAACTTTCAGAGCCACAGAGGAAAAACAGAAACAGACAAATGAGAAGTGGCAGTTGATACCACTTGACTTGAGATTTTAAAGAAGTATAGCCCTCACTTCACCACTAGCCAAGGAAAGCTGTATACTAGAAGAGGCACACAAGTGAAAAGTCAAAAGACATACAATGGTTTGCTTTCCATACATCTGCAGTCAAAAACACTTTATTTAGCCATTCTTGGGTTATCTGACCAATATATCCATAATTGGAATGAGAAATGCAGTCTTTTTTCCCTGTAATTTAGTACAATTTTTACTAAAGTAAAACAAAGAGAATGCCAACTCAGAAGGAGAAATTGCACCAGGGCATGAGGTATACTCAGCCTTTGAAATGGGCCCCACTCTCAGCTATTGATCCTGTTTTCCACTGGACTGAACCACTTAACTGCCCTTCTAACTGCCTGATAACATTCCTGCATACACTCTGGAGAGAGAAGGTTGGGAGAGTGGTGTGGTTTTAATAAATCATTTTAGTTTCTCAGACTTTAAGTTAGACCTTTCTCTATTCTTTTGGGAAGAAAGTCTACCAATCCTGGCTCAACATGGCTGAATTTTCCCAACATATTTCTACGTCATTTACCTTATGCTACTTTCTTCTCTCTTAATCTTCCTTTTCCATTCTATATACCTATATCAGACAAACTTTCCCAAACTCCACTCATCATAACTATTCTCTGCTTAAGAAAGAAAGATTGTTCTTTGTTTTTCATCAATTCAAGTCCAGTCACTTTAGCATGGCACTTTATCTTTCAGTGTTTTCCTCATCCACCAGCACTTACCTCCACTCTCATCTCTTCACCACATTCAACACAGTTCAAGGTCTTTCCCATTTCCTCCCCCTCCTGACCCACCTCCCGCCTGGAATGTACTCCTATTCCTTTTGCTAGCTTCTTCCGTGTTTCTCAACAACAGAAAACCAAAATCTTTTTTCTCGCAGAGATGCTGATATGCCCTTCATTCCCTCATCCTCTTAAGAATCATAGTTTTGTTTATCCTACCAGCTAAGAATTTGTAAAGCTTTGCTTTCCTTGATTTTTATTGTGAAAACCACAGTCGTTGGTTTTGGTCTTTTAAAAAATATATAAAATTGTTGCAGTATTTAATATGCATCTCTTTCAAAGTACAACCTCCCTCTCCCCTTCAAAGAATGTGATGGTCCTCCCCCCTTGAAAAATCATTGACATAGTTTAATTCTACACTCCTCTCTAGCCAGCATAATCTCACTTGTCCTTAAGTCTCCCTTCTTTGAACTCCTATGACACTTAGAAGTGATACATAACTTATTTATTACTTATTTTTGTGTGTGTTATTTTTGACTCTCCAATGGAATGGATAAATTTCTTGGGAATAGTGACCATATCATATTTCTCAATATTTCTGTCTAGCCCAGTGCCAGCCATATGATAAATGTTCAAATTCCTGTTACCAATTCTTTCTGTTCAAAAATTGTAAATTTCTGCCATTTAAAAACATGTGTCTATCTGAATTATGGCTACTAACCAGTGTTCATAAGACCCAACCACCTGATATTCCATATTTTCTGAAGGAAAATTATATTCTCCAGGCTCTAGTCAAAGTTTATATGTATGCATAAATACTCAGAAAAATAAAAATAGAGAGAATGAGCTGCATGTTTATGAACTGAATGAGGTTTTCAAGGTAATCATTACCATATATTTAGTGACAAGTTCTCTCAAATGCCCAACAGTTTCTAGGAATCTGTGGATGGTTAACTCATTAAACTGTTGCTTACAATTTATCCCAATTTGTTTTTCCTACACAAATTAATCCCTTCACAAATTTTCCCTTGTTCTGGAAAAAAAAAGTTATGAGGAGTATTTTCCACTCATTGTGCCAAACCTGTTAAGAAACATTCCATTTGTTCTTCCAAAGCCAATGTTTACTGATTCTGATAGACATAGCTTTCATCTGAAATCTAATATTTTAGAAGTTTTCATTTACCACTTTAGAAGCAATATTTTGCCCATGTTACATAGGTATTCACTACCATTATTTTCACTGCATTCTGTAACAAATATGATTATGAAACAAATCACTAGAATAGCCTGATAAGAAATAAATGTTTTTCAAACTATTTTAGCATGCACTGACATAGATACGTTGAAAATTCTACACTATTGGCAGAATAAGCAAGCTTTGTTTTCTAAATAAAGTTTTTGCAAGGTATTCATAAATGATATTCCCCTGTCCTAGATTTTAAAACACTCAAGGAAGAACACAATTGTTTTGGAATTTTACTTAATAAATGGGTTTTGAAATATAATACCCAATAGTAGCTTTTAAAAATAATTTGTTTTTAGGGAAAAAATGAATAAACACATTATTTCTTTACTTAATTCAAACATATTTAATACACATGCACTTGTTTCACAGAATACCAGCTGACCTCGAATACACATGTAATAAATGATTTCAAAGATAATGTATGTTTTTAAAGAATTTTCTTGATTTATGGTATTGGCTTACCAACTATTCCCAGGGAAAATGAGATGGAATACTTCCAGATATGCCCTTCTCACCTTCCTCCTCATGCCTCTCTTTCCTGCCAAAATCTTGTTTTCACAGTTGTATCTTGTTACGGATACTCACTCTGTGTGGTCCCTTTCTAAAAGGGAAATAGAAAAAGAGAAACGACCTGATTGCTTTTCTCTTTTTTTTGTGGTAACCCCTGCCTCCCAGGATTTGGAGGAGCGGCAATTTACTCTCTGTCTTCCCACTTCTTTCCTTCTTCCCCAGATCTGATTGGTAGATGGAGCAAAAGCTTGTCCCAGCACTTTTCTCTAGGTGTGTCTCCACCTGCAGCTCAACCATTATGGCTGAATTGTCAGATCAGCTCAGTCAAACAACTTGCTCTTTTTAATGAATTAATTGAGTGTTTAGCTAAAGTGACAAGCCACAGGCCTGAAATGACAGGTCAAATGGTAATTTGCATAAAGTTAGCCTAAATTATTTTCGGAACAATGTAGAACAGAGTTATGCTCAGTATGCATCCTGGAAAATATCAAACCTAATGTCATCCAGCAACTCTATTGCACAGATAAGACATTGCTGCTTTTAATTTATCATTCAGGAA
The DNA here is from genome assembly GCA_004027955.1 of Chaetophractus vellerosus. Taxonomy (NCBI): domain Eukaryota; kingdom Metazoa; phylum Chordata; class Mammalia; order Cingulata; family Chlamyphoridae; genus Chaetophractus; species Chaetophractus vellerosus. Next base: position 10,776 of record PVKH010004793.1, on the reverse strand, counting down.
TACTGTATAAGTGAAAGTTTAAGTTGAATACTTCCAGAATATTATTATATTGAAGTAGATTCAAATTTGAAAAAAAAAGGAATTAATTATTTTAAAAGAGCAGGTAAGTTAGAAATTGAAAACAACAAAACCCTAGAAATTATGAGTTTAATTTAAAGCACTGTCATTAACACACCCTTTGGCATATAACAGAGAACAATACATTCTCATATTGCTACAGTGTCCTTTGTTCTGCAATCCTAGATCACTTAACAAATACAGCTAAAATTAGCAACAGAACAACAGATTTCCTAAAGGAGTTATTGTGGACAAATGGAAGGGAAATAAATTGGGTTAAAGTTTAAATTGAAGAAATTAGCTATGGGGGTCTTAATTTCATTTCACAATGTCTCCAAGCCAGATAATATGAACCCAGATTTATAAATGAGTTCGAATTTGGTTGGTAATAATAATCATAATAACAACAACTGATCTTTATATAATGCACAGGGCTGTTCTCCCTCCAGGGGCTCTAGGGAAGAATCTGATCTTTGCCTCTCTTGGCTTCTGTGGCTTTATCCATTACGTGGTTTATAGCTGTATCACTCCAGTCTCTGCCTCTGTGTTCTCATTGCCTCCCCCTCTCCTGTCCGTGTCTCCTCTATGCAACTCTTATAAGGACACGTGGTTGGGTTTAGGGTCCACCCTAATAATCCAGGACAATCTCCTTATCTCAAGATCCTTAAATTAATTACATCTACAAAGGCCCTTTTTCCAATTAATGTAACAGTCACAGGTTCTGCAGATTAGAAGGTAAACCTATATTTTGAGAGTCCACCATTTAATCCACCACCAGTAGATTGTATTACTACCTGCATTTTAGAGGTGAAGGAAACAAAGCCCACTAATATTTATTCGACTATGTGCCAGGGATCACACTAAGTGTTTTGCATACACTATACTATATATTTAATGTCTATAGCATCCCATAATATAAGTACAATTATTATTATCGCATTTTACAGGTGAGGAAACCAGGGTTGAGAGAAGTTAATGAATTTGCTCAATGTCACAGAACTTATAAATGGTGAAGCCAGTGATTCAAATATAGGAACATGTAACTCCAGAACATACATACTGAGCCACTGAGCAACCCTTCTCCTCTACCTTCCCTCATCTATATTTAGGAGGATCAAAGTTCCTCTCTTGAGCAATAAGGAGATCAAACTTAATTTGAAATTTGGAGACACACAAGGTAGTGGTAGAAACATCACAGAGTCTTGAAATAGTGTTGGAGTTCAAATCACTACTCTGCTACTTACTTTCAAGTGCCATAAGCTTCTAAACATCAGTTTACTTATGCATAAAACAAGAATATTAATTATAATAATTTACTTATCTTTAAGATTTCTACCCTCTGTCCATGGATACTAACATTTTTATCAAAGTTATTAAGGAGTAGTTTATGCACAATGAATTGTACCCATTTAAAGTGTATTTCAATGTGTTTTGACAGTAGTATGTACACATGAGACCACTACCACAAATTTTCTTCATGTCCCTCTGTAGTTTATTCTTTCCTCCATTCCTTGGTTTCTGGTGGCTTTTGCCATTCCTTGGTTTATAGCCGTATCACTCCAGCTCTCTGTCTCTATGGTCCCCATCAACCACTGATCTGCTTTTACATTTTATAAAAAATCAGTCATACAATATGAACTCTTCTGTGTCTGGCTTCTTTCACTCAGCATGATTTTGAGATTCATCCATGTTGATGTATATATCAATTGTTCATGCCTTTTTACTGCTGAGTTGTAGTCCATATAACACATTTTCTTTATCCATTCACCTGTTGATATTCATTTGGGGTGTTTCTGGTTGTTGGCTATTGTGAATAAAGCTGCTATGAACATATGTTTGTGTAGTTCTTTGTGTGAACGTATATTTTCCTTCCTTCCTTCCTTCCCTTCCATTCCCTTCCCTCCCTTTCCTCCCTCTTTCCTTCCTTCCTTCCTTCCTCCTGCTATATATAAAAACACAACTGATTTTTGAATATTAACTCTTTTTCTTGTGACCTTGTTAAAATCATTTATTTCTTCTAATGGTTTTGTAAATGTAAATGGACATGTCAAATAGAGACAATTTTACTTCTATTTCTCTGATCTTTATGAAGTTCTTGTTTTGTTTTTATTTTTCTTACTCTAATACACTGTTTAGGACCTCCAGTACAGTGTTGAACAAAGGTGGAAAGAGAGGACATCATTGCCAGAAGGCCTAAGGGGAAAATTGCTCATTATTTCAGTGTTTATCATAATGTTAACTTTAGTGTTTTTTTTTAGATGTCCTTTATTTATTGAGGAACTTCTTTTTTATTTGCAGTTTGTTGAGAATTTTTACCATGAATGAATGTGGAATTTTGTCAAATTATTTTTCTGCATTTAAGTGATTATATACTTTCTTTTCTCTATCTTGCAATGTGAATTAAATTGATTAATTTAAAAATATTAAATCAACTTTGCATTCCTGGGATAAAACTCCTCTTGGTCATGACATGTTGACTTTTTGATGTGTTGTTGGATTTGATTTCTTAATGTTTTCTAAGGATGTTTGGATCTATGCTCATGAGGGATATTTGTCCATGTTTTTTTTTTTTTCTTATAATATCATTTTTCTATTTTGGAACTAGAATAATGATGAGCTCATAAAATGAGTTGGGAAATGTTCTCTGATTTTCTGAAAGAATTGTTATTAATCATTGCTTAAATGTTTGGTAGCCTTGACCAATGAAACCAGCTGGGCCTGTAGACATTGTGGAAAGAATTTTAATGGAAAATTTAATTTCCTTAATAACTATAGGTTATTCAGGCTATCTATTTCTTCTTTAGTGAGCTTTAGTAGTTTATTTTTTAAAGGAGTTTGTCAATTTTGCCTAATTTGTCGAATTTGTTGGCATAAAGCAGTTTATAACATTCTCCTATTATGTGTATTGATGCTCCCTCTTTTCCCTGGTTTGTGTTTCTTTTCCTCTTCTTTATTTTTTTTTTTCTTTTTTTTTTTGGCCTAGCTAGAAATTTATGAATTTGCTGATCATTTCCAGAAACCAGCTTTTGGCTTCTTAATTTTTCTCTAATGTTTATATTATGTTTTCTTTTTATTGATTTTTTGTCTTATCTTTATTCTTTCCTTCCTTTTACTTACTTTGTATTTAATTTGTTCCTCTTTTTCTACCTTCTTTAGGTAGAACCTTAGGTGACTGATTTTAGATCTGTCTTCTTTTTTAATACTAGCCTTTAAAAATTTAAATTTTTTTCTAAGTATTTGTATTAATCAGGGTTCTCTAGGGAAAGAGAACTGAGAGTATGTGTGTGTGTGTATGTATATATATGTATGTATATGTCTATAAAATGTAAATATAATGAGATTTTAAAAATAGGAATTGACTCACATAACTGTGGGTATGAGCAAGTCAAATTCTGTAGGGTGTGCCACAAGCTAGGAACTCTGATGACGGTTTTAATGAATTCCCTAGGAGAAACTGGCTGGCTGAAGTAGAGATGGAAATTCTCCCTCTGACTGCTTATCGTGAACCTTTGACTAGATTAGATCAGGTAATTGTCATTTGATTCGATTGCTCCAGTAGGGTTCAGCCGGGGATGGGTCTTAATCCTCTTACTGGATTCCTTTATAAATGGAGGAATAAAGCCCCAGAAACAGAAAGAAGGCCACAGAATGAGAGAAACCCTGAGGGGCTGAGAGAGAGGTCTCAGAGCCTGGATGCTAGAATCAGAGGAGTACAAAGGCATGGAAAGAGACCTCCAAAAAGCTGAAAGAGACTAGGACTGGGGTGGGGGAGAGATGAGCCATATGCCTGATCACCCACACCTGAGCTCAGAGAGAAAGCATCTTTATATATAGATGATGTCTCTATGTGCCTGATTGTCCACAGCTTCAATATAGTGAAACAGCATCTCTTGATGCTTCTTTGATTTGGGCACTTCCATGGCCCATAACTATAAGCTTTTAACTTATAATGAGAATTTATTAAATTCCCATTATAAAAGCCAACCCATATCTGGGATGTTGTTCCCAGCAGCTTTAAGCAAACTAAAACAAAGGCCATCCATCTCCTCAGTTGATTGTAGATGTAATCAGCCATCAATGTAATAAACTTACTGATGATTTAAATCCATGAAATATTCTCACTATAACAATTAGATCAGTGCTTGCTTGACCAAACAACTGGACACCATAACTTGGCCAATTTGACACATGAACTTAACCATCATAGCATTGCTTTAGCATCATCCCACAAATGTTGATATTTTATAATTTTATTGTTTAGTTAAAATATTTTTGAGACCCCTTTGTCATTTCTTCTGTGATTTTTTGATCTTCTTTGAATTATTTAGAAATATATGAATTCCAGATATTTTCTTCTTTCAGATCTTATCAATATTTATTTCTGATTTAATTCTACTGTGGTCAGAAAATTTTGTCAGCATGATCTCCATTCTTAAAATTCATGGGGCTTAAAATTTGGCTGAAATCCAATGATAGAAGGAAGAATATAAATAATTGGAATATAATTGATCCGAATCTTCTATTTCTTAGTGTTTCTGATAGGAAGTAAAATGAAGAATGGATTTTTTGGGGGGATAGATTCACATGTTTCACAGGCTCTAATTAACTGCTGGGATCGATGGTTGGTAATATATTGTAACATATAGTAGCAGTCCACAGGAGCTAAGCAAAAATTAAAAGAGGAGGTGCTTTAGGAACCTGGGTTTATTCTTCTTTTGTCACTAGTCACTTTCTTTTAATTTGTCAACATTAGCTTCTGAGACAATCCCTCACTCTCCATTATTTCACAAATTTCACCCATGTTTATTCAATCATTATTTACTTTTGGTCAACAATTATTTATTGAGGATGTAGTATGTGCCAAGCATGGAAGAGGTATGAAAGATATTAGGTTGAGCAAAAAAATATTGATACACTGTTGGCTTTCATTTGACAATAAGACACGCTATTTGTAATGCCACCATCTCTGTGTATGCATCCAGTTCCTATCTCTCATTTTGTCAGTGGGATTAAACATGTTGTCAGGTAATTTGGTCTTATCCAGAGTCTTTCTCTACACACTATTTGACCTGGTGGAACTTATATGTCAGGTATTGGTCATATAATCAAGTGAATCATGTAACTTGACTAGAACACCAAAAGCATCAAGTCAGCAAGCTGCTCTGCAAATAAATCTGCCATCAATCTGTCTCTAAACAGACAGGAGTTTTGGAAAATGGAGAGGTAACAATGATATAAGCATTCTGTGTTCCAGCAGTAGGAGAATTGTAGAGTATCCAGAAAGTAAACAAGAGACCAGATGGTTTTTATAGAAAGCTTACGTTCTGCAAGTATGAGTTCAGGGACGTAATATAAGGCATAAATAAGATAAGGGGTTCTCTTAATTTGACAGGCAACTGGGGAAATGGAACAAAAGATCCAGAGGCTGTTCCTTCAGATCTATAGTGAACTGACATTTTCATCAAGTCTACCATTAATATTTCGTATGCAGAACTATCTTTGAAAGTATCCAGTGCCAGAAGTTTTCAATACTTTTATCACTAGATTGTAGAATTATAAATGCTCACTCACATTTTTTCCTTTTAAACCTTTATTTGAGTCTTGAAGCCCTTCTATAACATCCCTTAAAAAGTAAACCAGTTTCTGTTTGGCTGTGTCCAGTGACAATGGAAGCACTCATAGAACCAAAACAGCTTTGACTTTATTTATAGGGATTTTAGAGACCTTAAATATTTATAGAGTTTTTAAAATTTGTGTCCAAATTGCTGTGTTCATATGTATATATGCTACATATTCACATGATATGTGTATACTCATGGTAAAAATACCATAAAGACAGACTTCCTAGTGTATAATTTATGCCACAGGCCATTCCTTTAAAAATTGTTTCAAAATCTTACAATTTTAGTTTCTAGGGGTATGAAAATGATTAAGAAACTATCCTTGTCCTCTGAAACAGAAAAAAAAAATCAAATAACTGTGGTACAATGAGGAAATAATAGTAGTAATAGAGTCATGCACTGTATTTTATGGCCTACACCAATCCAGCAGGGAAGCAGAAGCTAGAGAAGGCTGTTTGGGGAAACCCATAAGAGTTAAAGGAGTTGTGGCAGAAAAGTGCTTGCTACAGGGAAGCCTGAACAAGTGAAGAGACTAGATGAGCTGAAAAGAGTTAGGAGGGGAGACTATCCAAAGTTCTGAGCTGTAGAAATGTACCATGTAGAAAATGGAGCAAGAGTGGAAAGGTATGAATGTAACAACCATGTCATTGTAGGGGCCCTTATGCTGTGTTGAGGAAATTTGCTTTTAATTTTATGGGTAGAGGATGGAAAGCTTTGGAATAGTTTTAATCAGTTGCGTAAAGTTTTATATTTTATATAAATAACGCATTTTATATAAATAACGCTGGTGCTTGTGAGAAGCAAAAATTTCAGTGGGACAAGAATGAATAAGAAGTTGTTAAGGTAGTTCAGGTAGAATATGGCAAAGGCCAAAGTTATGTGGTAGCATTAAGGATGGAGGATTTAGCTTCAAGGGCTCCCTTCCTTGAAGGAAATATGTGCAAGAGTTGGGAATTTGCTCTTTGTGGAATGTATTCAGTGGGGAATGGGTCAGGAATGAGTTCTGAGGTTCTCAATTTGAAAATAAATTATATCCATCTTTGGTTTTAAGACAAGTCCAAGATTGTCTGGTGGACAGGTAACTTAGCAGAAGTCTATTTGTATGAGGAACATAAGAACCTCTTGGGATTTAGAGAGTTATAATGGTTGTGAGTGTTAGACAGGCTTATGGACTTGATTTATTAACAAAAACTCAGTTATTAGAAGAATACTGTTTGTTTTCCATCTCTTAGGTTAATCTATGGCCCTTCTTTTGAACTTGTCTATAAGCTCTAGGGGAAAAACCCATTGTAAGTAAAAATTCTGCAAACTCTTTTAAGCATCAAGAGCCATTGCCATTTTGACACCATTTACTTTGTCTCATCTGATTTTCTGTTTCACTCTTCCCCCTTTCTTGCCTTCTTTTGAATTAATCAAACTTTTTTTAGTATTCCATTTTAAATCCTCTTTTATTCTTTTAGCTATACCTCTTTGAATTAGTTTTTAGTAGTTGCTCTAGGGATTACATTATGCATAATTAACTTATAGTCTGTTTAGAGTTAATATTCTACTACTTATAAATTATAGGCAATTTGGAATATATAGTTCCACTTACCCTCTGTCTTTTGTGGTATTGTTCTCTTATTTATCTACATACACATAAACCTCACAATATAATGTTAAAATATATGCTTTAAATAGTCATATATATTTTGAAGAAAACAAGAGAAGAAAACTATATATAATATTTTATAAAATTACCCACTACATGCAATTTTTGGAGCTCTTAATTCTTTCCTGCAGTTTTGAGCTTCCATCTGAGATCATCACAGTTTAGCCTGAGAACTTAAGCATTGCTCAGAGTGTAGATCTGCTGGTTTCAAATTCTCTCCCTTAACATTTATCTTAAATTGTCTTGTTTTCTTTCTACTTTTTGAAGGGTATTTTCACCGGAAATAGAATTCTAGGTTAACAGCATTTTGTTTTTCCTATTGGTACTTTAGACATGTCATTCAATAGTCTTCTGGCCACCACTGTCCCTGAGGAAAAGATAAATATCATTAGTGTCATTGTTCTATTGTTCTCATGTATTTATACATTATTGTGTCTGTTTCTCTGGATTATTCCAAAAATTTCTTGTTGTTTTGGATTTCAGCAATTTGACTATTATGTTCCTAGTGTAGTGTTCTTTGTATTATCTTGCTGGGTTTTGCTGAGATTTTTTGATCTGTATATTGATATTTTTCAACAAATTTTGAAACTTGGGACCATTATTTCTTAAAAGATTTTTATCCTACCCACACTTTATCTCCTTCCCTTTGGGACTCCAATTACATGTATATTATACTGCTTGATTATATCCCACAAGTCATTAATTCTCTCCTAAGTTTCTTCAATTCCTTTTCTCTGTGTTCTTCAGGTTATACAATTTCTTTTGATCTTTCTTGAAGTTTACTTGACTTCTTCTGCCATCTCTGCTGTTGAGAGCATTCAGTATATTTTAAATTTCAGTTTTTGTACTTTTTCAGTTCTAAAATTTAAATTTTGACTTTGGATCCTTTTTAATACTTCCCTTTTCTCTTCTCAGATGTCCCATATGTTTATATATTGTGATTATAATTTTATCTAAGTCCTGAACATATTTATAATCACTGCATTCAGTTCTTGCCTGCTTAAATCCAATCTGGGTCATCTCTGGGTCAATTTCTATTCATTGCTTTTTACATTTTCTTATTTCACATTTTCCTATTTCTTATGTGTCCACTGGGCATTATATATAATACATTATGAAAATTCTTGATCCTCTTATATTCCTCTGAAGTACTTATTTTGTTCTAGCTGGCAGCTGGTGGTTAATTTGGTTGTACTTTGAACTGTGTCTCTGCTTTAGTAGGTAGCAACTGAATTATTGCTCAGTTCTTTCAGCTCCTGCTACTCTTTCCCATCATGTCTCCTGGAGTTGCCTCAGCACATGTGTAGTTCAGAGATTGGCCAAGAATTTAGGAATGTGCAGCCAATTTTGGGAAGCACCATCTCTGCAGCTACTTCCTTTCCGGGGTTTTACCCACAGACTTTCCAACTGCTTTGTCAGTCCCAAACTTTATATTCTGGAGCCCAAAACAGGTAAGACTGAGGCTTACTGTAGCTTTCTGCTGCCTTTGAAGAGTGTGCATTGGTAAGTGACTTTAGGCTAAAAGTCACAAATTTACAAGTCTTAGCTGGTGAAATTCAAGGATTAACTCCTTTCTAGTTTTTCCCTAATGTTGATTGCTCTCTAATGCCTTCAAATAAAATTTCCTTTTAAATATTTTGTCCAGATTTTATAATGGTTATATGTGAAAGGGTTAGTCCAACCAAGCTAATATGCCAAGAGCTGGATGATCAATCTAGTGCCATTTTTTTCGTTTTTAATTTTTAAGGTTTTTAATTAAATTTTTTTCTAGTGCCATTTTAACAGTATGCAACTTAAATGAGAAGATAGATATTTGCTCCCCTTTTCCCTTAACATTAAGAGCACCGCTGGGACACTAGCAATGCCTTCCTAACCAAAGGCAGAAAATTAATAGATGAAGAGTATGGAGAAACCACATGATGCTGAAGATCATGAATTTGTAGAAATATAATATGTGACCATAAAAGATACGGAAATATACTATAAACAATAGAAATCAGTTATTGAACAATCATTACATATCAGATGCTGTATTAAGTGCTTTAGTACGTAATGCATATTACCCTTAAGACAGTCATAGGGGGTCTAGATGACAATGGCAGTTTGATATAGTGTCATTTAATGAATACCTATCATTTGCCATGAAACTTGTTACCAGAGATTCAAAGAAGAATAGGAATGACTTTCTGCTTCTAATATACTTATATTTCAATAGATGATTAAGCAGTATTAAATAAAATGTTATTGTCTCAATCTGCCAGTGCTGCCATGACAAATACCACAAATTGGTTGGCTTAAAAAAGCAAGAATTTATTGCCACAGTTTTGGAGGCTAATTTCAACATCAAGGTCTTGACAGGCCAGGCTTACTCCTGCAGTTGGAGTCTGCGGCATTCTGATGCTGCCTTGCCGCTTGGGCCTCCTTGTCTTCCACTTCTGCCTCATTTTCTGGCTTCTTCTGACTTGCAGCTTCTACTGAGTTCCAGCTTCATCTGACTGACTGTCAGAATTTCTTCTGCTCATAAGGACTAAGTCATATGGATAAAGGCTCATCCTGATTCAATTAGGCCTCATCTAAATAGGATCTTAAAAGATCCTATTCACAAATGAAACCAAACCTTAATAAACAACAGCAGCTTCAAAGTTCCTCTGGTTCACAGGCACAGGATGAGTGGCTAGGACTTGAGTGTGACTTTTGTGAGGGACATGATTCAATCCCCAAAACGACTTGCTCTTCCCACATGAAAAATACATTCACTCCATTCCAAAATCCCAAAAACCTTAAGCCACTTCAGTAACAACTCTAAGTCCAAAGTCTCATCAACATCAGTTATGGGTGTGATCTATCCTGAGTCAAAATTTCTCTCTACCTTTGGACCTGTGAAATCTAGAAAAAACTGTTTCCATAATATAATGGTGGGACAGGCATAGGATAGACATTCTCGTTCTAGAAGGGAGAAATTGGAAGGAAAAAACAGGGACCAAGCTCCCAAACAAGTCTGAAACCCATCAGGGTGGACTCCATTAGATTTCAATTTCTGAAAGCCACCAGGGGACCGATGGTTTGTCCTCTGGGCATGCTGAAGCAACCACCCCCTCATTTCAAGCATGGGGCAACTGCCATGCTTTCCTTGAACACTGGGGCATAGGTCCCACACTTTCTGAGCAAGGGTTGGCAGCTTTGCTCTCCCTGAACACTGGGACAGAAGGCTCAGCTCCTCTGAAGTCCAGGATGGAAGCCCTGCCCTATCCAAAGGTCAGCATGAAGGCCCCTCTCAGTTGGCCCAAGGAGTTCACTTCAGTCCATACATCTGCTTCCATGGTTCTGCCCTGGAACTCATTTTTCCTTCATTTCATCCTGTCTCTGTCCCTTTCAGTCCAGGCTGGCAGTAAAAATGTATAGCACGTAGCGTATGTCAAAGGGTATTGGGATATTATAAAAAGTAAA
>PVKH010004792.1:0-22899 GCA_004027955.1 Chaetophractus vellerosus | reverse complement strand
CTACTGTATTAGTCAGCCAAAGGGGTGCAGATGCAAAGTACTAGAAATCTGTTGGCTTTTATAATTTGGGGTAGAATATATATTTGAGGTAGAATCTTACAGTCACAAGGCCCTAAAGAGTCCAGCTCAAGGTACCATAAGAAGTACTTTCTCACCCAAATTCACTGGCTATGTGTTGGAGCAAGATGGCAGGCAATGTCTGCGAGGGTTCAGCCTTCCTTCTTCCTCTTAAGACTCTGTGGTCCCAGCTTCTTCCATTATCAGCTGTAGGCGGGGCTAAGTCTCTTCTTTCTCCTGGGGCTTTGTTCTCTCTGGGCTAAGCTGCTCTGTTCTCTTCACAGGGTCAGCTGCAGACTATCAGGCTCTCTCTCTTCCTGGGGCCTCTGCCATGGCTATGGAGCCATCTCTATTCCTCTGTGTTCTTCTGTGTGTTTACTTTCTTGGGGCTCCAGCAGCAAAAAACTCTGTCTACTCTGCCATGTCATTTTCTCTGTGAGTCCCTGCCCACCAAAGGGCCAGGGACTCAACGTTCTACTGATATATTCCAATTAAAAGCCCCAATCTTAATTTAGTCAAGTGAAAGTGAAACTTTGGAATCCAATACAATCTAATACACCCAGAGGAACAGACCAGTTTACAAACATAATCCAATCCAATATCTATTTTTGGAATTCATAAATAATACCAAACTGCTACACCTACATATAAAATAGACTCCAACTCCTGCTAATCTGATTGCTATCACTGGATCCTAAAGATTCATCACACTTAAAACCTGGACACACTCTTCCCCCAACCACTGGCCTTTACAGACCAAATTCCTGACTGTCATCACTGATTTCACCAAATATTTTGACATCCACTACCCCAGGCCCAGATCACCACTAAAAGTGAATGCTATCATTTCAACTCCTGGGAGTAACTGTGACTTTTACAGAGAAAAAGAGGTGAAGAGAGAGTAAGAAGGAGAGCAGATGGAGAAGGAGTGAGGGAAGGATATTGAGATTGACTGATTCCCATTTCTGGTGCTAAGCAAATGTTTTTCAAATGATGTCCCAAAGAACACTAACTTAGATTCCTGAGACTCATTATTAATTGTTGTATATTGTGTTTGTATTTCTCTTGAAGACACAGAATGCTAAATATGCTTATCCAGTAGAAAAATCTAATTTTATTTAATAATGTTCCTTATACTTTTTTTATTACAAAACTCCTGTGTGAGTATGAGTGTGTGAGAAAAGATTGAGAGAGAGAGAGAGAGAAAGAGAGAGCAAGGAGAAAGGAGAAAGGGAAAGAGAACATGCTACTAAGTGTTTTAAAGGATATAAAGTAAAAAACACTGTTCTAGGCCCAAATTTTACCAGTTCCTTATTCAATTTCTTCCTAACCAAGTCCACAAGACACCTATTCTAAATCTCTGCCTTTTTCCTCAAATACCATCACCACAGTCACTTTTATGTTTATTAGGTTATCTTGCCTCCTAATCCTTCGATTATAATACATTATTATATTAAAATGTACAGTGTGCAACAAAAAATTAAAAGACAAATGAAAAGGCATGAAATGATGGCGTTTAAAGGAAAAAATATAAAAATCCAGAAACTATCAACAAAAAAGACAAGAATTTGGACATACCAAAGACTTCTTAAAAAATTATCTTCAGTATGTTCAAGGAGATAATGGATAACATGGAGAATGAATTAAAGGGTATCAGGAACACAATGAATGAACAATATGAGACTTAATAAAGAGACAGAAATTTTAAAAGGGAACCACGCAGAAATACTGGAGTTGAAGACCACAATAACTGAAATGAAAATTCCCAGGAAGTTTTCAACAGCAGACTGGAGCTGGAAGAAGAATCAGTAAACCTGAAGACAACAATCAAAATGATTCAGGCTAAGGAACAGAAAGAAAAAGAATCTTAAAAAGTAAATACGCCTTAATAGACCTGTGGGAAACCATCAATCATACCAATATACACATTATGGGAGTCCCAGAGGAGAAAAAAAGAGAAAAAAAGGCAGCAGGAATGTTCAAATAAATAATGGCAGGAAACTTCCCAAATTTAACCAAAGACATTAATATGACATACAAGAAGTTCAACAAAACACATACAGGACAAACTCAAAGAAAACCACACCAAGACACATAGTAGTCAAACCCTCAAATGCCTAGTACAATGAGAAGGTTCTAAAAGCTACAAGAGACAATCAATGTGTTATAGACAAGGAAGGTCAAATAAAATTAAGTGATGATTTCTCATCAGAAACCATGGAGACAAGAAGGTAGTGAGTAGGATATCTGAAGTGCAGAAAGAAAACAATGGCCAGTCAAGAATTTTATTTCCAGTGAGACTGTCTTTCTGAAATGACAGGGAAATTAAGACATTCTTAGATAAACAAAAGCCGAAGGAGTTCATTACCACTAGACCTACCCTATAAGCAATGCTAAAGGGAGGTCTTCAGACCAAAAGGAACAGACACTAGACAGTGGATCAATGCGGCATAAAGAAATAAAGACCACTGTCAAAAGCAACCATATGGGCAACTATAAATATCAGAACTATTATAAAAGAAAAATTTTTGTACGTAACTACACTTTGTACTTTTTACAAAAGGTTTTAAAATGCAAATCCATAAAAATTAATGGTAAATCTATGGGTTTGGATATACAACAAATAACGATATAATTTATAACAAGTTCAACAAAAGGTGTGGAGATCAAAGGTATAGGAACAGTGTATGTGTACACTATTGAAGTTAATTTAGTAACAAATGAAAAGTGAATGCAATAGATGTATGATGTTAAATTTAAACCCTATGGTAACCACAGAGAAAATATTTGAAAAAGATATACACAAGGAAAGGAGAAGACACTCAAAGTGGTGCACTACAAAAAAAAATCAAATAAATATGAAAGTAGGCATTAACAGAAGAATTGAGGGACAAAAATGGTATAGGATTTACAAAGACCAAATAGAAAAATGGCAGAAGGCTGCATTTTCAGTAGTGACTTCAAGTGTAAATGGATTAAACTTTTTTAAACTTTCCAGTAAAAAAGCAGAGATTGGCAGAATGGATGAAAAAGTATGACACACCTATGTGCTTTTTATAAGAGACATACCTTATATTCAAAGACACAAGCAGTTTGAAAGGAAATAGATGGGAAAAATTTATAATGTGCTGCACATAATAACTAAAAGAGGGCAAGGGTAGCTATACCAGTATCAGATAAAATAGATTAAGTGAGAAAGTGTTACAAGGGACAAAAAAGTCACTATATACTGATAAAAGGGTAAATTCAATAAGAAGACATAAAAATTATATATGTACCTAACCGCAGTGTCTCAAAATATATGAAGAAAATATTGACAGATTTGAAGGGAAAAATAAATGTTTCTGAATTAATAGGAGACTTCAACATGCCACTTTCAATAATGGATAGGGGGGCCGGCTCGATAGCCCAGTGGATAAGGCACCGGCATACCACATGGGAGGCCCCGGGTTCGATTCCCGGGGACCTCTCCTAGCGGGCAGACCGCCTTGAGAATGGCAAGCCGCCATGGGCGGGCCAGAGCCGCCGTGGGCAGGGCAAAAAGCTGCCACGGGCAGGGCAGGTCGCCCGCGAATGGAGCGCAACCAGCCACCGGCGAACTGAAAGCCAGCCGTGAACCGTCGCAGAAGCCGCCCACAAGCGGGGAAAGCTGTGCCTGCGCAGTGACCACTCTCAGCGCGTCCCCGCAGCGGGGGGGTGGGGGGGAAGGGGAGATATGTAATAAAATAAATAAATCTTTAAAAAAAAATGGATAGGACATACAGAGGGAAGATGAGTTAAAAAAAATAGAAGACATGAACAATTCTATAAACTATCTAGGTCTAACAGACATGCATAGAACACGTCAGGCAAAGCAGCAGAATACAGATTCTTCTCTAGGAAAAATGGGTCGTTCTCCAGGATAGACCATATGTTTGGTCACACAATAAGTCTCAATAAGTTAAAAAATAACAAAATTATACAATGTATCTTCTACATCCCAAGGGAATAAACTACAAATAAATAGCTGAGGAAGAACTTGAAAATTCACACAAATATGGAGATATAAACAATGTACTCTTTAGTAACCAGTGGGTCAAAGAAGAAATTACAAAGGAAATTAGGAAATGCCTTGAGGTGAATGAAAACAAAACACAACATACCAAAACTTTTAGGGTGCAGCAAAGGCAGTGCTGAGAGGGGAATTCATAATTCTAAATTCTCATATTAAAAAAGAGGAAAGATCTCAAATCAAAGACTGAACTACACAACTAGAGGATCTAGAAGAAGAACAAACTAAACCCAAAGTGAGCAGAAGGAAGAAAATAACGAAGATTAGAGTGGAGATAAATGAAATAAAGGATAAAAAACAAACTATTGAATCAGCAAAACAGAAAGCCGATTCTTTGAAAAGATCATTGAAGTTAACAAACATTTAGCTACATTGACAGAAAAAAAAGAGAAAGGAGTTAAATAACTAAAATCAGAAATGAAAGGGAAGACTTTGCTGCCAATCTCATAGAAATAAAGGATTATAAGAGGATGTTATGAACCATCTGTACACCACAAATGAGATAACCTAGATGAAATGGCCAAATTCCTTGAAAAACACAAAGTGCCTGGACTGACTCAAGAAGAAATAGAAATTCAATAGACAAATAAGAAATTTGAAGTAAAGAGATTAAATAAGTAATGAAAAACCTACCAAGAAAGAAAAGCCCAGGACTTCACTGGAAAAGTCTTACCAAACATTCCAAGAAGAAATAATATCAATCCTGTTCAAACTCTTCCAAAAAATTGAAGGGGAGTAGAGACTCCCTAACTTAATATATGAGCCCAGCATTACTCTAATACTAAGGCAGGATAAAGATACCACAATAAAATAATATTATAGACCGATATACCTTACATATATATATATATACAAAAATCCTCAACAAAATACCAGCAAACTGAATCCAACAGCACATTAAAAGAAGTCTATACCACGACAGAGTGGGACTAATCCCAGGTATACAGGGTGGTTCAACATAAGAAAATCAATTCATGTAATACACCACATATACAGAATGGCTGGGGAAAAATCTTAGTTGATGCAAAAACAAACAGACAAACAACCCCCCACCCCCAAAAAAAAAAAAAACATTTGAGAAAATCCAGCAACGCTGGATAAAACACTTAGAAAACTAGGAGTAGAAAGAAACTTCCTCAAGATGATAAAGGGCATAAAGAAATATCTACAACTAACACCCTATTCAATGGTGAAAGACTGAAAGGTTTCCCTCTAAGAACAGAAATACTGTCACCACTGCTATTCAACATCGTAGTGGAAATGCTTGCAAGAGCATTTAGGCAAGTAAAAGAAAATAAAGGCACCTAAATAAAAAAGGAAGAATTAAAACTTTCCCTAGTCACAGATGATACAATCCTATGTATAGATAATACTGAAAAATGTACAACAAAGCTCCTAGAGTTAATAAATGAATTCAGTAAAGTGGTGGGGCACAAGATCAACATGCAAAAATCAGTAGTGTTTCTATACACTAGTATTAAACAATCTGAATAGGAAATCAACAAAAAAAAATTCCATTTACAATAGCAACTAAAAAATCAAATATCTAGGAATAAATTTAACCATGGATGTAAAGGACTTAGACACACACACAAAACTACAAAACACTGATTAAAAATATCAAAGTAGGGGATTAGCTCAGTGGTTAAGCACCTGCTTCCCATATACGAGGTTCTGGGTTCAATCTCCAGTACCTAGTTTAAAAAAAATCAAAGTAGAACTAAATAAATGGAAATACATCTCATATTCATGGAATGGAAGACTAAACATTGTTAATATTGTTAATATATCAATTCTATTCAAAGTGGTTTACAGAGTCAATGCAATCCCAATATTCATACAACCTTCTTTGCAGAAATGGGAAAGCCAATTACCAAATTTACATGGAAGCGAAAGGGGTCCTGGATATCCAAAACCATCTTGAAAAAGAATGAAATTGGAAGACTCACACTTCTGATTTTAAAACTTACTAGTAAGCTACACTAATCAAAACAGCATGTTAAGGGGGCCGGCTGTAGCCCAGTGGATAGGGTGCCAGTTCACCACATGGGAGGCCCTGGGTTTGGTTTCCGGGGACCTCTCCAAAGCAGGCAGACTGCCTTGAGAAGGGCGAGCCGCCACGGGCAGGGCAAAGCCACCATGGGCAGGGCAAGTCACCCGTGAATGGAGCAGATCCGCCTGTGAACGAAGCGGAGCCGCCTGTGAATGGAAGCAGAGCCGCCTGCGAGATGACCTGACTCAGCACTTCGCCACAGCGGGGGGGAGACAGAGTGGACACAGAAGAATGCAGAGAAATGAACACAGCAAGAGCAAGCAGAAAGGGGGGGATATGTAACCAATAAATAAATAAATAAATAAATAAATAAATAAATAAATAAATAAATAAATAAATAAACAAACCAAAACAAAACAGCATGTTAATAGGGAAGCATCTTCAGCATCTTGTGTTTATAGTATCTCTTGTCAGTGCTGTTTCCCTAGAGAATCCTGACTAATACACATACGTATCTGTAAGGGCTTAATACACAAAATATATGAAGAAAACCTACAACTCATCAACAAAATGAACAAATAACTCAATTTTAAAAATGGACAAAGAATCTGAATAGACAGTTCTCCAAAGAAGATATATACAAATGGCCAAAAAGCACATGAATAGATGTTCAACATTCTTAGCCATTAGGAAAATGCAAGTTAGAACAGTAAAAAAACATTTCACACCTACTGAAATGGCTACCATTTAAAACAGAAAATGAGTGTTGGAGAGGATGTGGAAATAGAAACACTCATTGCTGATGGGAATGTAAAATGGTGCAACCACTGTGGAAAACAGTTTGGCAGCTCCTCAGAAAATTAAGCACAGAATTACCATAAGACCCAGCAATCCCATTACTAGATATACAACCCAAAAACCAGAAAGCAGGAACTTCAACAAATATTTGCACACCGATGTTCACAGCAGCATTATTCAGAACTACCAAAGGGTAGAAACAACCCAAGCATCCATCAACATTGAATGGATAAATGAAATGTTGTATATAGAAACAATGGAATATTATTCAGCCTTTTTTAAAAATGATGTTCTGATACATGTGACAACATGGAAGAACCTTGAAGACATTATACAGAAGGAAATAAGCCTGACACAAAAGGACAAATACTGTATGGTCTCACTGATACGAAATAATTAGAAAAAGCAAATTTATAGAGTTAGCACTATGTGTGTATGTGTTTGGGATGATTTTTCAGTAAACTTACAACTGCTCTAATAAAAAAAAATGTCCTTTCTTCGCTCCCACATAAACCTCAATCTTATTTCCTCCCCACCAACCACATTCCTCAATCCCTCCCTCCTTACCCCCTCTCTTCCTCTACCTTTCGAACATAGTATTCTGAAAGCATACTGACTTCTTTCCTCATCTCTTTGTTTTTCAGTTTTTGAATCCCTGAAATCTGCTTATATTTCTGCTTAAACACTTTGACAATGATCTTAGAGGCAGGTGTTTTAAACACTGAATTTTAAAAAATTCAATAGTTAACATTTATTGAGCACGTAGTATCTGTCAGGCACACTGTGAAGTGTTTTACATGTACACGCTCATTTAATCCTTACAAGCATGTTTTCTCTTCCTCCTCCTCTTCCTCCTTTCCTATTTTTATGGGAAAGCTGACACTTAACATCTCAAGGAGTTAAGTAGAATAACCAAGGTCTACTGGAGTGGCTCCCGAGACCTCATCCATTATCTCCTGTTGCCAACAGTCCTGTACCCACGTATCCATGTCTTTCCTGAGGACGTTTTACTGAGCCTCAGACTACCTGCTAAACGACCTCAGGTCCTTAAAACCCAACAAGCACCAAAACATTATTGCTTCAGTCCCTGCCATTTCTTCCTCTTACAACTAAAACACCCTGGATATAATACAATGAACAAATATAGTAAGGCACTAAAAGAAAGAAAGAAGAAGGTGGACTGGCCAAGGACCTTGGGATTTCAGGAATTACATGGTGGTGAATTTCACAGGTTGTCTTTTTCCTCTCATATTTCACAGATGGGACACTGCAGAAGCCTGCAATCCAGAACCTATAATAGGCACAGGCAAAAACAAACAAACAAATAAAAAATAGAAAAGCCAGTCCCCTCCAGCCAAAGAACTGGGAAAAGGATGGCATGGCAGAACGGAAAACCTTTTTAAAAATATCTAATTACACCAACAACACTCCAGATTTCCAAATGAAATCTGTCCACTCTATGGTGCCAGCATGTCAAGAGGAGAGCTGAACTTCCACCCTCACCTGGCAGAAATGAGGCAGGATGAAGTGGTTCCAGCTGGTTCTAGTTAGCACCTTCGTCTTACTAGGAAATTGGGCTAAGGACATAAATAGGAATTTCACCAAGGAGAATACATGGAAGGCAAATAATCATATGAAAAGACGTTCAATATCATTAGCCATTAGGGAAATGCAAATTAAAACTACAATGAGATGTCACACTATGCCTATTAGAACAGCTGGAATAAAAACTATTGACAACATTAAGTGCTGTCAAGGATGCAGAGAAATTGGATTTCTCAGATATTATGGGTGAGTCTGTAAAATAGTACAGCCACTGAAAAACAATTTGGCAGTTTCTTCAAAAACTATATGTATACTTAGGATAAGACCCAGCAACTGCAGATCCAAGAAAATGTATCCCAGAGAAAAGAAAATTTATGTCCACATAAAACACGTACATTAATGTTCATAACAGCTCTATTTATAATAGCCAAAAGCTGAGAATAACTCATACCCTTCAATGTGTGAATGAATGAACAAACTGTGGTTCATTCATACCATAGAATATCTCTCAGGATTTTTTAAAAAATGAACTACTGCTATTTTCAACACTTGGCTGGATTTAAGGGGATGATTACATGGAGTGAAAAAAGCCAGTGGTCGCCAGGGGTTAGGGACAGAGACTGAGAAAGTGGGTGGTGTAAGGGGTAGCACAAGGGATCTTGTGAAACAGTTTTCTATCTTGATCGGTGGACCTACACATGACAAAATGCATAGAAATAAGCACATGGTGCATACACACATGCAGATGAAAGAATATACAACTGGTGGTATCTGAATAAGGTCTGTGAATTGAGGAAACTGGGTGAAGGCTACACATGGGATACCATCTAGAATCATTCAACTTCCTGAACAAGTTATATCAAGAAAAGCACGACAGGGGTTTCACATCCTTGCTGAGAAATGACTATTTAATCCTTTAATAAATTTATTGCACAGTTAAATTTCCACTGTTGCAATCACAGGCAACAAGGAGGGAAGGGTGACGGTCCTCTTGAGCATAATACATCAAAACCATCTATGTTATTACTACTGATGCACACTGTCAAGCCAGGACCCAGCCTTAGTAATAAGCAAGGGTCTGCTGGCATTTGCAACACCTATCACATTTGGTGCCACTGAAAGGGCCTCTAGTTTCTATGACTAAACCTGAAATTCGATCTTCTACCTAAAAAACAATATTCCTAGTCTTAAATACATTCATCTAGCGTCAGCGGAACAAGGGATTTAAAAAAGGTCTCATGAACATTTACGGCTTCAGGTCAGCAAAATTTATTGTGTTTGCTACCCAACAGCACCATTGTTCTAATGCTTGCCTGTCATCATGGAAAATTACTGGTAAGTATTTAGAGTACGTATGTCAGAGGAGTCTGTCCTCCCAGGACAGCTGCACAGTTATTAAATAGTGAATGTGCAAGAAACACTTTCTGTACCCGACCAGCTAACAGGTTTGCTAATGTTCTCAAAGCGAGAAACAAGAGGCAGATCACAGAGGAACAGTATTTTATACTAAAACAATGGCTGGGACAGGCAGACAGGGTACTCATAAACAATTTGCCCCCGCGCCCCAGGGATGTGCTTTTCATGTTCTTCTGAGGGGAGACCTCCTCAGGGACTAAAAGAAGCTGTAATCAAAGGGGAAGGAAACAAGCATTTCCATTATCGAATAATGTTTAGATTTAAAACTAAAAGACAAGAAAAAAGAGCAGGAGAGATCAAAGCTAGTGTTAAACCAACATAAATCCTTCTAAAAATAATGTTGTTTTTTTAAAAAAATGTGTTAAGAACTTATCCTCCATCTAATTTTATAAAGAATTTGAGGACAGTGCTAGCAATCTTTTTCTCCGCCCCTTCCCCTTATCAATATCCTTGTGTATAGCTTAGTTTCAGCTCAGTATAAATTGAAGAGAAGCTTGTGATTTACAATAGGTCAGTCTGGGAGCAGAATTTCTCAGGTTAATGTTAAGTCTGGCACATGCATATTTGCACTTCCAGCCAAAGAGGCCATCCCCCTCCTCAGAACACAACAGCCTTGATGGTCCTGAAGATCCAGCCCCTAAAACAAAAGCATCTGGGAGTGGATGTGGCTCAAGCAGTTGAGCACCTGCCTCCCACATGGAAGCTCCTGGGTTCTGTTCCCTGTGCCTCCTGGAAACAAACAAACAAAAAAAAAAACCAAGCAAAACAAACAATGAAACCAACTCAGGGAAGCCGAAATGGCTCAATGGTCGAGCGCCAGATTCCTCACACGAGGTCCCGAGTTCAATCACTGGTCCCCAGTACCTCAAAAAAAAAAAAAGGCATCTTATGATATATTTTGTTTTAAACTATTATTTCATAAAATGTTAACACTTGAAACTTGGATTCTTATGATAATTAAATTTATGCATATTTCAGCTGCCCCCCACCAAATTACATTCTTCTTGCAGACAGTGTTAACAGCTACCCAGCATATTTTTTAGCAGAGTACACTGTACAAAAACTGAAGTTGGAAAAAAAAAAAATTTGTCCAGTAAAGTGGTTCTGAAGGGGGGGTGGGCTGCCCCCTAGAGGGCATTTTGGAAGTAGGGGAATTGTTTTTGATGTCACAGTGATTTGATGGTCTACTGCCAAACAACTAGGCCCAGAGATTTCAGACATCCTTCAATTTGTGGCCTGGTCCTGAGAAATGAAGAATTACCTTATGTCCCTGAATGTTCCTGCATGCATACAGGTAAAAATCTGCTTATAATTTTCTAAGCCCAGATTTGAACTCCTTTTTATATGTACACACAAAGTATTTTTTTCAGGGCATTAATATATATGGACATTTCCAGGAATGCAGTGACCAGGCATATCCAAAAAAAAAAAACATACCTTTTACTTTACCAAGTGTTCAACGTTTTGGAAAACCATAACAGGGGTGGTAAAGCCATTTTTAGTTGCTGTACTTAAGGTGATCAAAAATTCAGGACAAATACATGACTATTTCATTATGTCATGTGTACTTCATTATGTCTTATGGCTCAATCATACCCAAGTATTTACATAATTAAATATATGATACAATATTATAAATTACATTGTTATTTCTACTTTATATTATAGTGCAGACAATTAGGTGATTTAAGTTATGTATGTAGATAGGTTGTAGTATCCAAGAAATTTCTTTTAAGGACTGTAAAGGAGACATCATAAATATCATTAGAAAAAGGAAGCACTGTTTGGACGGGGTTGAGAAGCAATGGGCTAGTGTAACGGATACCCACCCAAAAAGACTCCTCTTTCTGTAGGCAGCTCACTAAGGAAAAAGCCTCAAAATGGAAAGGACAGGTGGTAGCACTGGTTGCCTAAAGAGTATATGTCTCAACGTGAAGTAACAGAACTTCAAGTGTTTCTGCAATGCAATTGGTAATTTAAGACAAGATGAAGGGGTGGGTGAGGAGAAGGAGGTCAGGAATTGGAAGAAGTGCCATGCAGTTCTGAAAATAAGCTCTCTTTAAGTCTTCTTTATTTGACCTATAAGGAAGACATGGATCTTGACATGCACATAGGGTATGTGCTTGAGTAGAGTGTGGGGGGCATCGACCCAATGAGTTCAAGAACTGCGTATTCCACAATACACCACTGGAATCTGAAAATGAGACTGCTTTCTGTCACTATTTATTTCAAATGAAAAAGTAAACACTAATCCCCAAGTTAACTTTGTGGAAAATGTGACCACAAAGTTACTCTTTCTTCCATGAAACATATGCCATTGCCTTAGTTTGCTAGGGCTGCTGTAACCCAGTGCCACAGACGGGTTGGCGTGACAACAGGAATTTATTTCTGCACAGTTTGGGAGGCTAAGTCTAAAATTAAGGTGTCAGAAGGATCACACTTCCTTTGAAGGCTGTAGCCTTCTGGTGGTGGCTTGCTGACAATCCATAACTCATTCTCTGCCTCCATCATATGGCCATCTGCCTCCTCCTCTGTGTGCAAATTCCCTCTGCTTATGAGGACACCAGTCACATGGAATTAGGCTCACCATGCCTAGTTTGGGCTCACCTTAACTAACAGGAGATTTGAAGATCCTATTTACAAAGGGGTCCCATCCACAGGACCTGGGCTTAGGGCTTGAACATGTCTTTTTTATTCAATCCATAACAAATTCATAACAGTCACTATTAAAAAATCATAATTAAAACCTTGGTATTTTCAAAAGACTTTCTCTTTAAGAGAACTAGTCGCAGTTAGTGCTCTAATCACCAAAATAATTAATTGCATTCATCTGGTAAGTATCTTTATCGTGTTTGCTATATGCCAAGAAGATAAAAAGAATCAGACACAGCACTTTCATCCAATTGAAAAGAACAAGCAGAAACGACAGTCGGCATGTCTACCCGGGCCAGTGCTCCAAAGGCGAGGTACGCATTGCTGTTAGGAGGCAATAACGGGATTTGACACAGAAAAGGACTCCTGTGGAAAGAAGGGTTGGCTGGGAACTGAGGTTCCGTAGACATTTTCTAGGAGGAAATAGTACATAGAAACTTCCTGTCAGAAAGAACAACCTTTGTTGATGTCTTGTAGTGTTGGGATCTGGGAGGTAGCGGGAGAACAAAGAGCTGGGAGCTTGCTGCAGGATGGTAAAATGGACACAAGCCAGACCATGTAAGGCTTAAAAAAAAAATCTGAAAGAGAAATGCTCAAAACTCCTACTTGCCAAGTAATGAACATGAAAGTATTAGCTATTCTCCTATTCAACCCTTCTGATATCAAAAGGAGTCAAACTGAAATGTTCTATTAAAAATAACACTTATTTCCATTGCAGCAGTGTTAATCATTTTAAATTTCATTTTCCAGGAATTCATGGGATAGAGAAGGTTTATCCAAAAGAAGCATAGCTATCAAAACAAATTGGTCAACATTATGATTTGGTGGGCAACATCATATTCTAGATGAACAAGAAAAAAAATAATTTCTAGTTTTTATTAAGTCTATAGATTCAGTCTATAAGTCACGATCTAAAGCTTTTCTTTTTTTAATTCTGAAATTCACCTTAAGCACGTTTATATTTGAAAATGAGTATACTTGCAGGGATTCTATAAACTAACCCAATGAAATAATGAAATATGAGACTGGTTTTAAAAAAGCTATGCTGAGAAAGTCAATGCTTTACATATTTGTTTGAAGAAACTGTTGATTAAATGTTGCCTAAAACATGTATCAATTAAATTCCTCTAGAAGATTATGGGAACACAGATGGTTAATCCAATTCATGTTCATAAATGTAATACGGTGTACACTTTTTGGGATGGTATATCATGTGGCATGCACTATATCCTTCTTCCAAATTAAAGTTTATGGTATGTCAACTACTACCCTAAGCAAAGATTAGTAAAACTATAAAGCATATCTGTGAAATCCAATCCTGAGAAGTGTAAATTTAGATGCCTCTTTCTATCGAACCTGCTTTTTCTTTTGCCTTCTAATTGGATTAGAGATGTTTGCTTACAAAAGGGTGTGGAATTTTCCCCCTTCTTATTTTTTTATTTTTTTTTCTTCAACTGAATTTCTAATAAGATTCATTTCCAGGGGTTTTGGTCTTGTTTTCTGTTTAATATTTAAGGTTTTCTTTAGTTTCTGATAGGATATAAATGAAAAAAAAAAATGATCAATTATCTGAAAAACAAAATTAAACTGATAGTGATACTTGGAGTTCTTAAAAGATAATTTTTGACTTGATGTTAATCATTCGACACACTACAGAAACAATAAGGAAACTCAATTACTCCCCCATGCCTCGACCCACAGGCCATTACTCCCCTTTCCACCCACCCCCAAACACATAAAGAGAATATATTTTAAGAATTGGAAGCAACAGATATATTTAATCAACTATAAATATTACATACTGCTT
Organism: Chaetophractus vellerosus; assembly: GCA_004027955.1. NCBI lineage: Eukaryota > Metazoa > Chordata > Mammalia > Cingulata > Chlamyphoridae > Chaetophractus > Chaetophractus vellerosus. The sequence goes on along the minus strand of PVKH010004792.1, from coordinate 8,580 downwards.
GTGAAAAGACTTTCTGATTTCAAGGTTAATCAATAACCTGAAATAAATTTTAGAGATTTTTTTTTTTTGGCTTTTGAAAAATCACTATGATATACTGTATTTAGTAACAATGTGATTTAACCAGGCTTTAATTTCTCAGTAAACAGGAATTGGGCCCTCAGGATTGTGGCTTTTGAAATTAGGGTGTGTTTAGACTTGGAGACTACCCAAAATTCATTCACATCTAGAAGAGAAAGCACACTGCCAAACATATGCAATCAGGGAAGGAAAAAAAAGATTACATTCTAAATAAGGCTTGTATAACAAATACTTCCATCTGTTTCACAGAGATCAAATAGAACTACTTTAAAGCAGCCCAATGACATTTAAGCATCTGGCAGAAAGAAAGCACGTATTTATGGCAAAGGATTCAGGTTAGCTATATTTTTTGCCCCCAAGGATAAGTAGTGGAATGCTTAATAAGATTAGTCCTCATATAAATATAAATAACAAAAAAAAAATTCAGTTTTAAACATGAGATTTTTAAGTTAAAATTTACATGTCCCTTCAAATGCCACTGTTAAACTATTAAGGCAAAATTAAGGCTATTCAGATAACAGTTTCAGATCTGAAATTTAAAAATAGAGTTCTACTGATGCAATAAAGTTTGAAAATTTTCCATAGAGAGCCCTAGCCACGTCTAATCATGTGCACTTCACTTTCTGCTTCTGGAGACACCTTCAATTGGGCAAGAGTCGTGCCTCTGGGGTCAGCAGGTAAATGCGTGGCACGCATCCCCACAGCCCACCGTCTGTGCCGGTTCCCTCCTGACCCCGCTCAGCTACGAGCCGCCCTGAAGAACCTGCTCTCCTCACGGTCCTCCTTTGCAGTGAACGTGCTGCTCAGCTTTGCCGGTAGGAGGCGCTGCAGGGACAGTGCAGGAGGAAGGGGGCTGGCCTTCCTGATTCTGGGGTAGAGGTGTTTGCTCGGTCTTGCTCCTGCTGCATGGTCCACCGGCAGCGGGGGCTGGCTGGGGTGCTCTGCCCAGACACGGGACACCCAGAGCGCAGAGCCGCTGGGAGAGCTCGCAGCCCTGGCCTAGGCCCGGCGCCCACTTTCCTGCGGCCTCCGGGCGCGGGCACGTGCCCTGCACCTGCGCCAGCCACGGCTCAGCTGCGCTTCCGATTCGCTTCCCACAGCCCCTACAGACTCTGTTCGTGCTGGGTCTCATGCCCGTCGCGGCATCCCGAATTCCTATGTGTCCACCTAGTAGCTGTAGCTCACCTGGACCCTACAAGGTTATTTCTTGCTGGCCCAGGACTGTGGACCAGCTCTGGTCAGGCAAACCAGTGGCCTGCACCCACACCTTCTCCAGCCAGGTCTGCATCCCAGCCTTCCCCCCTTTCCAATTTTACCCTTCCTTGGGTTCTCCTCAACCCTAGGGTATCACTGAGAGTTATTTTTAAATCCTTGTACTCTCCTATTATAGCTTAATCATTCTTTGAATTACAATTCCCTGTTTAAATTACTCTGCGGCTTCTGTCCCCTGACTGGCCCCTGACTGAAACACCTTGCAACACTCAGCCTCCGTCTCCACTTTAGGCCTTGAGACTCCTAAAGTCACACATGCAATTGAATGATATGACAACATGGCAAAAACAGAATTCCTGATTTCCCTGTCCTTCACCAAACCTGCTTTCACAGTGATGGAAACCCCATCCTTCCTATTGATGAGAGACCAAAAACCTTGGGATTATCTTTTTTTCTTTTTTTTTTAATCTCGTAGTCTCCTAGTCCATATCCAATACAACAGCCAATTCTCTTGCTTTTTCTTCTAAATATTTCCGGAATCTCACCACTTCTCACCGGCTCCACTGCTTCCACTATGGTCCAGGACATTTTAGGTTCTTTGATCCTTCCATCTCTGCTGTTTCACCTTGCCTCCCAAAGTTTTCCTTCTAAAACACAAATCAGATCATGGCCACCTCCAAACCCCACCCAAACCCTTGCAATGGCTTCCAATTTTACTCAGAGTCGAGTTAAGATCATACAAAGACCTGTAAGGCCCTGTAAGAGCCGCTCCCCCCAGTACATCTCTGACCATCTCCTACTAGTCCCCCATCATTGCCATCTAGCCGTCAGTCCTTCCTGCTGTCTCTTGAACACATCAGGCAAGCTCCACCTCAGGCAGAGTATCTTTCCTACCTAGTTATGCACGTGGCTTCTCTTCCTTGCCTCCTGCAATTCTTTGCTCAAATGTCATCTTTTACTAAAAATTGTGTTTAATATTGTACTCATCACCCTGGGCAATCTCCATGCCCCTGATGTTATTTTTTTTTCTTCACAGCACAGAATATTTTAAAAACTGTAAAGGTATCTAATTCTAGAAGGCCTACATTTAAGAACTTTAAAACAATTACCCTGACTTCTTATAATGATGTTGAGGAATTCTGATTCTGTTTGTGAAAATCCTGACATTGTTTGTTTGTAAAAATCCCAGGAGGGCTTTTTTTCTGTGACAGTATAAGGGGAAAAAAAAAAAAAAAAAAAGCTTAATTACCTTTTTTTGCAACTAGCTGTTTACTCCCCAAATTCATGACTGTCATATTGAAGAAAGAGATGAAAATAACATCTCTAGCTCTGGCTCTCCCCTTTGTTTACACCGGAATCAGCAGAATTGGGCTCTAATCACTAGTCCACAGAATCTAATCTCAAGGGAGATACCTGCTCACATCTTTCCAAACTTAGTGGTTGATTTTCAATCCTTCCTTTATCTGATCTTTCTACAATGTTTGACATAATAGTTCACATCCTCTTTCTTATACATATGCTCCCCAATAAAACCAAATAAAACTCTGAAAAAGAAATATATTTAAATTTTAATTCATATGAAAATTCATTGTGTAGATGGTATAAGATAGGAGTCCTTTATCTTCTTACAGATAATCATGGGATAGCACTCTTTAGTCAATAAACTATAATTTCCAAAATGAACTGAAATACGGATTCTGTCATACATTAAATTATCATAAATACAATCTGTACTGGTCAGCCAAAGAGGTGCTGATGTAAAGTACTAGAAATCTGTTGGCTTTTATAAAGAGTATTTATTTGGGGTAAAAGCCTACAGTTACAAGGCCCTAAAGAGTCCAACTCAAGGTTGATTTCTCACCAAAGTCAGTGGCCATGTGTTGAAGGAAGATGGAGGGCAATCTCTCTTGGTCTCTCCTTCCTTCTTCCTCTTAAGGTTCTGTGGGCCCAGCTTCTTCTGATCTCAGCTGTAGACTGGCAGAGGGCTAGTTGCTCAGGGCTTCTCAGCTGCTCTAGTGTCTTTTCAAGATCAGCTGTAAACTCTCAGGTGAATGGCTCATCTCTCCCCAGGGCTTCAAGATCAAAACTAACAAAGTTCTCTCTTCTTCCTCTGTATCTTCTTCTATGTGCCTTCTTGAATGAGTGTCCGTTTATAGCCCACCAAGGGGGCACAGACTCAACCCTCGGTCATGCCCTACTGATGTGGTCAAATCAAAGCCCTAATCTTACAGAATTTAATCAAAGCCATCTCAGCTGAATCTAATACAATCAGGGCATCACACCCTGAGGAACAGACCAGTTTACAAACATTAATCCTTCTTTTTGGAATTCATAAATAATATCAAACTGCTACACAATCTTTCTCTGGATTTTAAAAATTCTGTTCGAAATGGAGAATTTGACTATTTTTACGCCAATACTTTATGTTACTGTAGAGATTTGTACTACACACTCATATCTAATTATCAAATTCCCCTCAAAGCACTTTTAAAATTTTCTTGACTATTATCAGCTAATTTATTCTTCTTTGAGGACATAAAGATCGTTTTAACATCTTAAAAATCTGTTGGCATTCTAACAAATAATATCAGTATACTGATTTTGAGAGAACTTAAACTGTCATATTAAGTCTCTTTTCATCCAAGCATATAGTAAGTCATCAATTATTAAAATCTAGTTCTGCACCCCTCAATAAGATTTTACAATTTCCTTGATATAGGTTCTTGTGCCTTTCTTGTTAAATTCATTACTAAATGTTTTTATAGAATTTATAGCTACTGAGAACAGATTTTTTTTCCTACTTTTATCTTTAAATGATTATTTCTAGGCTAGAGAAAATAATTGGTTTTTGCATGTTTATCTTGTATCCAACCATCTGACCAAATTATTCTATTATTTCTACCTTTGTCCAAGTCTATTGGGTTTTCTAGGTCAATCCATCAGCAAACAGATAATTTTAACTACTTGTTTCCAGTTTTTATAGTGATTTTGTAAAAGTGCAATTCTTGTTTCATTCACTATTTCCTCCAAGAAAACAATGATTAATAATGATAACTGCTTGGGTCCCTCTCTAGTTCTCATTCCCAAATGAAAGAGTTTTAGTGATTTACACTATAGAATGAGATTCATTTTTGGTTTTGAAAAACAGTCAATATATTTAAGTAGTTTTCTTCTATTGCTACCTTTATAAATTTTTTTGTTTATATTAGAATGGCTGATAAATTTTATCAAATGTTTATTTCATAACATCAATCTGTAAGAAAATAAAGGAGAGTATATTTCCCCCTCTTATTTGCTGAAATAAATGAAATTTATTGATATATTTTCAGGTACTGAGTCTACCTTGTATTCCTAATATAAAATTGGTATTTTTTTAATATTGTTTGATTCTATTTGCTAAACTTCCATTTAGAAATTTTCATTTATATATATATTCATTAGTTAAATTCATTTTTACATTTCATTATGCTAATTTCATTAAAGGGGTCTATATCACAGTGTTTAAGAAACATTGAAACTTTCTTTTCTTGAAAGGTAGGGAAAACTCTATGTGGAACCATTTGGTTATGTCTATATTTTTAAATGGTAGATTTTTTTTAAGCTTTCTTTTTATTTATTTATTTATCCCCCCCTTGCTGCTTGTGCTCACTGTATTCATTTTTGCTTTGCGTTTTTCCGTGTCTGCTTATCTCCACCTGCTGGGTCAGCTTACCGCACAGCGGCTTGCCTTCGCCAGGAGACCCCGGGAACTGAACCCAGGGCCTCCCATGTGGTAAACCAGATCCTACCAATTGAGCCATAGCCGGTTCCCTTAAATGGTAGATTTTTAATAACTTCTCCAGTCTTCTCTATAGTAATTAGTATATTCAAATCTGCCAGTTCTTTCAGTTTAATTTGGGTAACTTGTAAACTTGCTAGGAAACCATACTTGATTGCCATAAAGTTTTTTTTATCTCTTCAAGTTCCATGGTCATGTCTCCTTTCTCATTTCTAATCTTACATATTTTTGTTCTCTCTTTTTTATGTTCAAACATGCAAAGACTTTAATAATTTTATTAGTCTTTCCAAAGAGCCAATTTGGAGTTTTATTCATTCTACTATTTTTAAGTTAATTCTGTCAGTTATTAGGCAATTTGCTGCCAAGTTCTTTTCCTACTATAGTATAGAGATTTTTCTAATTTCTTCCTTCATTTTTTGACTTTCTATTTGAAAACCAAGGACATTTAAATGTATGCATGTTTCTCTAATTCAGCTGCTTCTCTGACCGTAGGTTTGGAAATGACATTTTCTCCTTTTCTCATAAGCAGGTCTTTCTCCAAAGCCTCCAGACAAGAACTCAGCCAAACTGACAACCAGCCTTAAGCCTCAGCAACACTGGGCCTGCATTTCTGACTTCCAGAAGTGTGCGCTAATAAATGGGTGCTGGTTCAAGCCACTGCGAATGTGAGAATTTGTTGCCTAGCTCTAGAAAGCAATACATTCCCTTTGATAGATATAAAGTTATATCTATGTCTGTTAAATTGCTTATTTGTTACACCATTCATTGCCTCCATATCCTCATTTATTTTTAGCTCATATTTTGCTTCCTGTAAGGCAATGTAACCAGTATAACACTCATAAACATGAACTCTCTGCTAATAAGAACTATAAACTTGGCAAGAAATATAAATAACTACCACCTAAGGATTTTGAAACAAACATAAGCAGGCAGATTATGGAGGCAAGTCAAAACTCAGAGAAGCAACAGGCACAGAAGTTCCTTTGGTGTGTGTATAAGTGTTTGTGTGGCTTTCCCCAATACTGGGCTGTAGTCACAATAGGTGGATAAAATTCCGAAAGAAAACTTGTCTCTCTCTGCCCATGTAAAAAGAGTTTGGGCCATTGTTGGGGAAAAAAGGAGCGATCCTGAAACCAGAGATAGCTGAAGAATGGGATACTCTCATCTAGGGTGACCCCTAGACCACACATGAACAGGGAAGGTAAAAACAGGACATTAAAAATTGCAATAGGGACCGGCTCAATAGCCCAGTGGATAGGGCACCGGCATACCACATGGGAGGCCCCGGGTTCGATTCCCGGGGACCTCTCCTAGCGGGCAGACCGCCTTGAGAATGGCAAGCCACCATGGGCGGGCCAGAGCCGCCGTGGGCAGGGCAAAAAGCTGCCACGGACAGGCAAAAGCCGCCACGGGCAGGGCAGGTAGCCTGCGAATGGAGCGCAGCCAGCCACCCGCGAACTGAAAGCCGGCCATGAATAGAAGCAGAAGCCACCCACAAGCGGGGAAAGCCACGCCTGCGCAGTGACCAGTCTCGGCGCATCGCCGCAGCGGGGGAGAGGGGAGATATGTAATAAAATAAATAAATCTTTAAAAAAAAAATTGCAATAACTGAATTGGGGTGTAACCACTGGCCACAATAGGGAGACAAAGCTTGCAGTGCAAGTCTAACCTGGTTTATTCACTGCTAAAACAAATAGATCAACTTACTCCAGAGAACCCAGTGTATACATGATAAAACATTCTTAATGTCCAAGATACAATTGAAAATTACAGTAAATACCAGGGGGAAAACAACCAACCCAGGAAAATGTGATCAAGTCTTAAAGGAAAAGATAATCAGCAAACGCCAACCCCAAGATGATTCATATTCAAATTATTAGATAAGGACTCTGAAGTAGATATTATAACTATGATCGATGATTAAAGGCAAATACATTAAATATTAATGAAAAAAATGTGGAATCCCAGGGAAAAAAACTATAAAAAAGAACCCTATGGAAATTCAGGAACAGAAAAATATAATATTGGAAATAAAAAAGTTTTCACTGGATGGACTGAATAGTAGAATTAAGATCACAGAGGAAAGAGTTAGTAAAATATCCAATATGATGAACAGTGAGCATAAAAGATTGAAAACCAAATGAACAGAAACTCAGACCCATGTGAGAAAACATCAAAAGATCTAACATACATGTCATTGTAATCCCAGGAGAAGACTGGGAGGAAAGGATAGAAAATAATATTTGAAGGCTGAAAATATTCCAAATGTAGTGAAAAACATAAATTTATATAATCAAGAAGTCCATCAAACCCAATCATAATAAATTCAAAGAAAGCTTTGCCTAGACATATCATAATGATATTGATGAAAACCAGAGAAAAATGATTATTATTGTTACTCTGTACATAAAGTAAGTGATGGCAGATTTATTAACAGACACAATGTAGGCTAGGGGAAAATGGAATATATTTAATATGCTGAAAGAAAAAAATGTCAACCAATATGTCTATATCCCATGGAAATTTCCTTCCTAAGAGAAGGTTAAATAAATAAAGACATTCTAAGATAAAAGAAAATTAAAATAATTCACCATCAAAAGACTTGCACTGAAAAAAGGCACTTCTTCAGGATGAAGGAAAATGATACCAGAGAGAAATCTGATTTTTAAGACAAAGGAAAAGCATCAGAAATAGGGAAAATTTAGGTAAATATGAAAGTCTATATTTAAGTTCCTTAAATATGTATGACTTTAGAACAAAAAATGATAATGATGTCTTGTGGAATTGTAAATGTACATATGACACACATATATGCATGTATGACAGCTCAAACATTAGAGCAGGAGCAGTGGGAAAAGCCTTACATGCTGTTAAGGTTTCTGCGTTTTACAGGAGTAACTCCATGTAAACAGAACACGTATAAGGATGTATATTGTAATTCCTAGAACAGCAGTGAAAACACACACAATGTGAAGAAGTATAGCTAATAGCCAATCAAATAAAATGAAAGTCAAAACAAAACAGAAAAACATGTAAATAATACAAAAAAAGGCAGGAAAGGGGAACCAGAGGCACAAAAAGCTGAGGGTCAAGACAAACAGAAAACAATCAAATAACTGACCAAAATCCAACCTTAACAATAATTACATTAAGTCTTACCAATCTGGGGCCAGCTCGATAGCCCAGTGGATAGGGCGCTGGCATACCACATGGGAGGCCCCGGGTTCGGTTCCCGGGGACCTCTCCTAGCGGGCAGACCGCCTTGAGAATGGCAAGCCGCCATGGGCGGGCCAGAGCCGCCGTGGGCAGGGCAAGAAGCTGCCACGGACAGCGCAAAAGCTGCCATGGGCAGGGCAGGTCGCCCGCGAATGGAGCACAGCCAGCCACCCGCGAACTGAAGCAAGAGCCGGCCGTGAATAGAAGCAGAGGCCGCCCACAAGCGGGGAAAAGCCACGCCTGCGCAGTAACCAAGTCTCGGCGCGTCGCCGCAACGGGGGGGGAAGGGGAGATAT